>CM077294.1:27807751-27847751 GCA_039654925.1 Anguilla pacifica
TCTGCTTGAGCCGCGGCTTTTCGCTCGACTTGGCCATGAGCTGTGGAGAGACAGACGGCCGGTCGCGGCGTTATCACTCGCTGTTCACACGCGCCTCTGCTTCTGCGGCCGAGGCAGAACACCGCCTTCACGCTTCCTTCTGCAAAATAAAAGCCACGCGACCGGACGAGCACCCGGCTTTACACAAAGTGCGTCCAACAGTGTGCTTCAGAGTGTAAGTCAGGGCTGGTTGGAAGAGTACGGCTGAGGGAGAGGATCTCGGCGGCCATCTTGCCCGCCGCGCCGTTACCTTGCCCAGGTGCGTCTGCTGCTTGAGCCGCTCCAGGTGCTGGCTGCTCTGGTGCTGCTGGAGCAGGTGGGGGTGCAGCCCTCTGGGGCTCTGGGGGAGGGGCTCAGAGCGGGCCCTGCTCAGGGGCTTGTGGCCCATAGAGGACAGGCATTCTATATGGGGAGCAAACTGCACGGGCACATGACCCAAGCCTGGAACTGAGGGAGGGAGGGAGGGGGAGAGAGAGAGAGAGAGAGAGAGAGAGAAAGAGAGAGAGAGAGCCAGAGAGAGAGAGAGAGAGAGAGAGAGAGAGAGAGAGAGAGAGAGAGAGCCAGAGAGAGAGAGAGAGAGCCAGAGAGAGAGAGAGAGAGAGAGAGAGAGAGAGAGAATTAAAGGGATGCAGCAGAACCGGAGACATTTACCGACTGGAGCAATACTATAAGAACCGCGCCTTGGAAGTAAACATCTAAATAACTTACCAAAATAAAGCAGCAATATGTATATTTTGTATGTAACATATGAACACAAACATGCTCATTTGAAGCAATTTTGAGATATAAATTCAAGTTTGTGTGCATTGCACAAGTGCAAACTGTGTGTGTGTGTGTGTATGTCTGTGTGTGTATTTATGTGTGCAGTGTGAACCTTCCTCAAAAATTCAAAAATTACTCCAAAGGGACAGAGATAAATGAACTAATTATCAGCATGTTTTCTGTTCCATTCTGCCAAAATGAGGTCAAATCTACTATAAAAGGGAGGGATCTAAAAACAAGGCACAAAATCTTGCAGCAAGACCTGACTGCAGTTTCAAGCATTATTACGCTTGTGCAACTAAGTGATCACCAGGGGGCAGCATTGCCACAGTCAATGCACCTCAGTGTAATTCCAGCCCATCAGCCAACAGTTCACTGCTCCACAGGTTCCTCTGCATGCAGCAGACCTGTATGGACTAGACCTACTCTACAGCAAATACATTTGAAGGTTCTTAACCATAAGTTTTACCATCTCTTCAGCTCAGCTATTCCACATTGCATGTTTGGTTACAATGGGACAACATCCAGACTTCTGCTTGTGATAAAAAAAAAATACTACAAGTTTTTTTCATCACAAAGAGATAAACTCAAGATAAACTACAGAACTACGGAGAGTAATACAACTTAACGATGTACCGTTGCATTTAAACAATGGCCAGCATTCGGTTCAGATCTATGCATTTGCTCACCTGGTGTTGTGGGAGTACTGTGCTGTGCTAAGGGTGTGTTAGGTTGTGTTGTGTTGGGAGTATATATGAGCTGGACTGTGTTGGGGTGTGCTGGTTGTGTGCTGGAAGTGTATTGAGTTTTAGAGTGTGGTAGAGTGTGTTGTGCTGGGAGTGTGTTTTGAGGTATGCTGTGTTGAGGATGTGCTGGTAAATGGACTGCATTTATATAGCGCTTTTATCCAAAGCGCTTTACAATTGATGCCTCTCATTCGCCAGAGCAGTTAGGAGTTAGGGGTTAGGTGTCTTGCTCAAGGACACTTCGACATGCCCAGGGCGGGGTTTGAACCGGCAACCCTCCGACTGCCAGACAATCGGTCTTACCTCCTGAGCTATGTTGCCCAGGAGTGTGGGGGAGTGTTCAAGATTTTCTGCGTTAGGGTGAGGCCTAGTTGAGGTGTGTTGCGGTGCAATGTGCTTGAGGTGTGTTTGAAAAGTACTTTGTGGGGGTGCAGCGTGTTGGGAGTGTGTTTTGAGGTATACTGTGTTGAGAATGTGGTGAGGAGGTGTATGAGCAGCGTGGTGGGGGTGTGTTTGAGCTGTGCTGTGTTGGGGTGGAGTGTGTCGGGGGTGTGTTTGTGAGCTGTGGTGTGGTGCAATGTTTTGGGGGTATGTTTGAGATGTGCTGTGGTACAGTGTGTTGGGGGTGTGTTTGAGCTGTGCTGTGTTGGGGTGCGGCGTGTAGGGGAAGCCTCACCAGCCACCATTTGAGAGTGCATCAGGCCGGAGGGCTCCAGGATGAGCACGGGCTGGAGGTGAGAGGGCAGCGGGCCGCTTGCCTCCTCCAGGCCCAGGGGCAGGTACACCTGAGGGCCCCCGGCCAGAACCGGAACCCGGCCCACCTTCATAGAGCCCAGATCAGCATCACTCTGCAGAGAGACAGAGCACTTCACTCACTCACACAGAGACAGAGCGCTGTACTCACTCACACAGAGAGACAGAGCACTGTACTCACTCACACAGAGAGACAGAGCACTGTACTCACTCACACAGAGAGACAGAGCACTTCACTCACTCACACAGAGAGACAGAGCACTTTACTCACTCTGCAGAGCGACAGAGCACTTTACTCACTCACACAGAGACAGAGCACTTTACTCACTCACACAGAGCGCTTTACTCACTCACACAGAGCGCTTTACTCACTCACACAGAGCGCTTTACTCACTCACACAGAGAGACAGAGCACTTTACTCACTCACACAGAGAGACAGAGCGCTGTACTCACTCACACACAGAGACAGAGCGCTGTACTCACTCACACAGAGAGACAGAGCACTTTACTCACTCTGTAGAGCGACAGAGCACTTTACTCACTCACACAGAGAGACAGAGCGCTGTACTCACTCACACAGAGAGACAGAGCACTGTACTCACTCACACAGAGAGACAGAGCACTTTACTCACACAGAGAGACAGAGCGCTGTACTCACTCACACACAGAGACAGAGCACTTTACTCACTCACACAGAGACAGAGCGCTGTACTCACTCACACACAGAGACAGAGCACTTTACTCACTCACACAGAGAGACAGAGCACTTTACTCACACAGAGAGACAGAGCGCTGTACTCACTCACACAGAGAGACAGAGCACTTTACTCACTCACACAGAGACAGAGCGCTGTACTCACTCACACACAGAGACAGAGCACTTTACTCACTCACACAGAGAGACAGAGCGCTGTACTCACACACACAGAGAGACAGAGCACTTTACTCACTCACACAGAGACAGAGCACTTTACTCACTCACACAGAGACAGAGCACTTTACTCACTCACACAGAGACAGAGCACTTTACTCACTCACACAGAGACAGAGCACTTTACTCACTCACACAGAGAGGCAGAGCACTTTACTCACTCACACAGAGAGACAGAGCACTTTACTCACTCACACAGAGAGACAGAGCACTTTACTCACTCACACAGAGACAGAGCACTGTACTCACACACACAGAGAGACAGAGCACTGTACTCACACACACAGAGAGACAGAGCACTTTACTCACTCACACAGAGAGGCAGAGCGCTGTACTCACACACACAGAGAGACAGAGCACTTTACTCACTCACACAGAGACAGAGCACTGTACTCACTCACACAGAGAGACAGAGCGCTTCACTCACTCACACAGAGAGACAGAGCGCTGTACTCACTCACACAGAGAGACAGAGCACTGTACTCACTCACACAGAGAGACAGAGCACTGTACTCACTCACACAGAGAGACAGAGCGCTGTACTCACTCACACAGAGAGACAGAGCACTGTACTCACTCACACAGAGAGACAGAGCACTTTACTCACTCACACAGAGACAGAGCGCTTTACTCACTCACACAGAGCGCTTTACTCACTCACACAGAGCGCTTTACTCACTCACACAGAGAGACAGAGCACTTTACTCACTCACACAGAGAGACAGAGCGCTGTACTCACTCACACACAGAGACAGAGCGCTGTACTCACTCACACAGAGAGACAGAGCACTTTACTCACTCTGTAGAGCGACAGAGCACTTTACTCACTCACACAGAGAGACAGAGCGCTGTACTCACTCACACAGAGAGACAGAGCACTGTACTCACTCACACAGAGAGACAGAGCACTGTACTCACTCACACACAGAGACAGAGCACTTTACTCACTCACACAGAGACAGAGCGCTGTACTCACTCACACACAGAGACAGAGCACTTTACTCACTCACACAGAGAGACAGAGCACTTTACTCACACAGAGAGACAGAGCGCTGTACTCACTCACACAGAGAGACAGAGCACTTTACTCACTCACACAGAGACAGAGCGCTGTACTCACTCACACACAGAGACAGAGCACTTTACTCACTCACACAGAGAGACAGAGCGCTGTACTCACACACACAGAGAGACAGAGCACTTTACTCACTCACACAGAGACAGAGCACTTTACTCACTCACACAGAGACAGAGCACTTTACTCACTCACACAGAGACAGAGCACTTTACTCACTCACACAGAGAGACAGAGCGCTTTACTCACTCACACAGAGAGGCAGAGCACTTTACTCACTCACACAGAGAGACAGAGCACTTTACTCACTCACACAGAGACAGAGCACTGTACTCACACACACAGAGAGACAGAGCACTGTACTCACACACACAGAGAGACAGAGCACTTTACTCACTCACACAGAGAGGCAGAGCGCTGTACTCACACACACAGAGAGACAGAGCACTTTACTCACTCACACAGAGAGACAGAGCACTGTACTCACACACACAGAGAGACAGAGCGCTTTACTCACTCACACAGAGAGACAGAGCGCTTTACTCACTCACACAGAGAGACAGTGCACTTTACTCACTCACACAGAGAGACAGAGCACTTTACTCACTCACACAGAGAGACAGAGCACTGTACTCACACACACAGAGAGACAGAGCACTGTACTCACACACACAGAGAGACAGAGCACTTTACTCACTCACACAGAGAGACAGAGCACTGTACTCACTCACACACAGAGACAGAGCACTTTACTCACTCACACACAGAGACAGAGCACTTTACTCACTCACACAGAGAGACAGAGCACTGTACTCACTCTGCAGAGAGACAGAGCACTTTACTCACTCACACAGAGGGACAGAGCACTTTACTCACTCACACAGAGAGACAGAGCGCTGTACTCACTCACACAGAGAGACAGAGCACTGTACTCACACACACAGAGAGACAGAGCACTGTACTCACTCACACAGAGACAGCAATTTTCACAGGGGAAAATGCTGCATGCTGACAGTAGGGGGCAGTGTACTGATTATATCATAGACTTGTACTACATAAATATACATCCTGAGGAAACAATTTACATTTCAACATTTAAACAAATATCCGGCGAACTTGTGAAACTATATATGGACCTGGGACAAATATTTTAAATGTTTCAACTTTTAGATGATGGTAAAATTTGAAAACGTTCCCAGATACCTGAGAAGTTTCAATTATGTCGCAACATTTCTCACCAAAACAAACACTTATATGAAAGACATTTGTTCTCCATATCGGTGAAATTATGCGTTTACAATACATATATTTTTTTACTTATAGTTTTAAAGTATCATAACGAGAAGACTGCTTCCTTACCTTGGCGTTGGCAGGCAGCCCCAGGGTGATGGTGGGCATGGTTGACATGCTGGGCACAGTGAAATGGGCCATGGTGCCATCCTGCAGCAGCAGCCTCTGAGCCTGCCAACACGCACGCAACCAAAAATACCGTTAATATCTAAAATACACGCATGCAACTAAAAACACCGTTAATATGTAAAATATACACATGCAACAAAAACACCGTTAAAAGGCTATCTAAAATATACACATGCAACCAAAAACACAGTTCAGATCTAAAATATACGTATGCAACAAAAATACCGTTAATATCTAAAATACACGCATGCAACTAAAAACACCGTTAATATCTAAAATATACACATGCAACAAAAACACCGTTAATATCTAAAATACACACATGAGACCAAACACGCCCTTCAGGTCTAAAACACACATGCCAAATGCACCATTCAAATCTAAAATACACACAGCCCAGATACATCCCAGCGACACCAAACAAATACATCGCAGTTGCCCGAAGTTGGACAGTGGCGGAATCACAATGCGTGCGAATGTGACATTTGCTGGGGTCCCGTTCTGCACGGTCAGCCACCCCGGGGACAACCTGCACTACAGCAGTAAATACAGTCACTGTTCTTCAGAGACAAACATTTCTCTTTTCTCCTTTTTCTCTTGTTCTCCTGGACTTTTTGCTCTGTGTGGTTAGTTTACGAATGCAAGGGGAAACGCTTGCAGAAAAGAGAAGGGTTTAATCGCGGAGGAGGCGGGGGAGAGATTTGGCGTCATGGCTACGGCCTGCGGCTGCTTGGCTGTCCTTCCCCGGCGACGCTGTTTAAAACATTTGACTTGGCTTCGCTCTCAGCGGCATAGCAGAGCGCACGGAACGAGTTTAGCGAAAACATTTTCACTCGGTTCAGCAGGACTAAACACCGGACGAGGAGTGGGTAGGCTACTGAATGAAATAACAGCACTCCGAGACGGAGTTTTCCGAGCAGCCCAAGCGGGTTTCCGCCGCTGGGTATGCTAACTGCTTCTCTCTCTCCTACTGACCCCTCCCCGACAGCCAAGCCAGCAAGAGCACAAAGCGCTATCTTGCCTGCGAGTGAGTGAACATGCACGTTATCTGTTACGCCTACATGTACTTTTAAGTATTTTATAAGTCGCTCTGGATAAGAGCATCTGCTAGAGCGCACACAAAAACATGCAGACAAAGAGTGCAGATGATACTGGTTTATCAGTGTCACAATACACAGGTGTCATTAAATAAACCCACAGCAGAACATCAAGCGCCATAACAGGTGCAAGAGGGGGACCGAGAATATTGCGCTTAAAGTAGCCAATGGACTTCAGAGTAATGCTAAACGCAGGAGGATTAATCCCTGTGTAAATACTGAGGTCAGTGTCAGTTGAGCCGGGAGGAAGCGTAAACAGGGGAGAGTCCTAACTGTGGTCTGGAGCTCACTCCGCTGCTGTTAGGGGGGTGTGGTGGTGTGGGGGCGGGCGGAGCGGAGCGCGGGTGCTAAATCGGGAGCTCACCTCGTGGGACAGCCCGGCCGCCGCGGGGAGCACCCCGTTATCCAGGCTGTCGTTGGGGGAGCTGCAGCCGGAGACCGGGGTGCTACTGCTGCTGGGGGAGGAGTCTGTGGGGTGAGGGCGGAGGAGCAGGGTCACACATTAAACCACCACAGGGGTGGGCAGCAAGACAGAGCCACAACACAGGGCATGGGATTATAAGCACATACGCTACAGCGTGTGCATCACACAGCTAAAGCAATGCCAGGCAGCGCTTAGGCAACTGGAGCTGTATCCAGATGGTTGCGAGTTCAAATCTCACCTGCGGACACTGAAAGTAAAGCACAGCATTGAACCAAACCCTCCCTCACACTCCTGCAAATATTTTACATCAACAAGCTTAAATAGATCATCGTAACAAACTTTTACAAGATGATCAGTTGATTATTTTCTGATGTTGAGGAATTGATTATTACCATATTATCCAACTATTAAGTCATTAACATTATTACTAATAGGTGAAAACAGTGTAAGTAATAATGTAAATGCTGTTGGGGGTGTACTGGGTGCGTGTTGAGGTGAATCCGGGGCAACTTGCACAGCTTCCTTATTTAACCTGCCTCCTTATATACTGAAGCTAATGAGAGTTAGGATCTTTACCAAAGGGTACATTGGTAATGGCCACCCGAGACTTGCTCTTGATTAAGTACCCAGAATGCAGGGTTCTGTGGGGAGGCGGGGACTTTGAGGGGGGCGGGGATAAATACCCAGAGTGTCGGGGACCCTGTGCTTGATGGTGGGCGGGGCGCTCTCTTTGCGGGTCAGCGGACTCTTCCGGGTGTTCAGGTGCTTCTTCAGCTTGTGCTTCACCTTCAGGTTGGGCTCCGACGCTGCGGGACAAGCAAAGCGGGTCAGGTGCGTCAGTCAGCCCTACGGCTCGCAGAGTATGTATATGTACAGGTTTGAATATGTACAGGTATGTATATGTACAGGTTTGTATATGAACAGGTAGGGTATATGTACAGGTTTGTGTATGCAAGCACAGGTAGGGTACATGTACAGGATTGTATATGTACACATATGGTATATGCACAGGTTTATATGTGTACAGGTAGGGTATATGTACAGGTTTGTATATGTACAGATTTGTATATGCACAGGTATATGTACAGGTTTGTATATGTACAGGTAGGGTATAAGTACAGATTTGTATATGCACAGGTATATGTGCAGGTTTGTATATGTACACATATGGGATATGCACAGGTTTATATGTGTACAGGTAGGGTATATTAGGGCTCTAATGAAGGTTGTTTACGTAATACTCTGTCATAGTGACAGTGTTAACTGGTTAAATGGCAGGTGCAATCTAACAGCAGAAGTGTTCTGCGTGCAGGTGTTGTTCCACGTGCTGAGCTAAAGGTCCTAACCTCGAGCGTGATTAGACAGCACACCCTCACTGTTGGCCGGGCAACAGTAATGAAGCAGAGCGTTGCGTAACCTGGCCGGCCCCGCCCCTTCTCAAGAGCGTACGTGCCCCTTTGCTGTGATCGGGGGAGGCGGCCTAGCTCTCACTGTCTGTCCGTTCCTCTCCATCACTGGGCCGGGGACAACTGACAAAACCCGGACATGCTCAAATGCCCCGCCCTTCAGGGCTGGGTATGGAATCTTTGGAACTGTGTTAGGGATATTTGGGATAGTGCTAGGAATCTTTGGGACTGTGCTAGGAGCTTTAGGGACTGTGCTAGGAATCATTGGGACTGTGTTAGGGATCATTGGGACTGTGTTAGAAATCATTGGGACTGTGTTAGGTATCTTTGGGACTGCTAGAGATCTTTGGGACTGTGCTAGGAGCTTTAGGGACTGCGCTAGGGATCTTTGGGACTGTGCTAGGAGCTTTAGGGACAGCGCTAGGGATCATTGGGACTGTGTTAGGGATCTTTGGGACTGTGCTAGGAGCTTTAGGGACTGCGCTAGGGATCTTTGGGACTGTGCTAGGAGCTTTAGGGACAGCGCTAGGGATCATTGGGACTGTGCTAGGAGCTTTAGGGACTGTGTTAGGGATCTTTGGGACTGTGCTAGGAGCTTTAGGGACTGTGTTAGGGATCTTTGGGACTGTGCTAGGAGCTTTAGGGACTGTGTTAGGGATCTTTGGGACTGTGCTAGGAGCTTTAGGGACTGTGTTAGGGATCTTTGGGACTGTGCTAGGAGCTTTAGGGACAGTGCTAGGGATCATTGGGACAGTTAGGGATCTTTGGGACTGTGCTAGGAGCTTTAGGGACTGTGTTAGGATCTTTGGGACAGTGTTAGGGATCTTTGGGACTGTGCTAGGAGCTTTAGGGACAGTGCTAGGATGTTTGGGACTGTGTTAGGGATCTTTGGGACTGTGCTAGGAGCTTTAGGGACAGTGCTAGGGATCATTGGGACAGTTAGGGATCTTTGGGACTGTGCTAGGAGCTTTAGGGACAGTGTTAGGGATCTTTGGGACTGTGCTAGGAGCTTTAGGGACAGTGTTAGGGATCTTTGGGACTGTGCTAGGAGCTTTAGGGACAGTGTTAGGGATCTTTGGGACTGTGCTAGGAGCTTTAGGGACAGTGTTAGGGATCTTTGGGACAGTGTTAGGGATCTTTGGGACTGTGCTAGGAGCTGTAGGGACAGTGTTAGGGATCTTTGGGACAGTGTTAGGGATCCTGGGATGACATGAGGAAGCGGTGCCGGCGACGGTGGGGGTGGAGCGTCTCACCTGCTCGCCGTAGCGGCAGGTCCTCGGGGGCGTCGCCCCCCGGCTGTTGTCCAGGAGACGAAACCATTAAGGGCTGGGGGGGTGCGCTAGGGTCTGGGGCCAGCTCCCTGTGAGGAGACACTCAGGGTTTAACACACATACGGACAAACGCACACATACCACACACACACAAACCACACACACACATACACGCACACATGCCCCACACACACAGAAACCACACACATGCACACATGCCACACACACACACACACACCCACACACACAAACCACACACACACACATATATATCTGTCTATATAAACAGTATACACACCCCCAAGGGGTTATCAGAATACACTAAGACAAACTCAGGCTTACCACACACAGAGCCAATGCTTGCAAAAAACAATACACACAGTCACACAAAGAATGTCACCTGGATTTAATCTACATCTGTCCTTTGTTTTCTCCCTCATAAACACAATATGGAGAGTTCAATTTGCTGAACCGCTGTACTAACCAAACTCTGTTTATGTAAGAAAAACAATACTGGGATGTATTTGGTTCTAACCTAAGGATAGAGGTGTATTAAATCCAGGACTACGTTTGTGTTGTTGCCAGTTACTGGCCTACAGTGCTAAGGTTCTCATTATAGAGTTGAGTGGCAGAAGAGCAGTGACTGCAGAAAGAGAGTCATGCACAGGGCCTAAATGAGGCCACGCCCCCCTCACCTGTATCCCACAGGCGGGCCACTCAGTGGGTGGGAGTTGGTCCTCTCCAAAGCAGCCTGAGTCTGCTTCTTCAGAATCACTTCCTGGAGTTTCTTTTTCACTGCCGAACTGGCCACAGCACCTGTCAATCAACACAAGGAGCCAATTAGAGGCCTGGAAGGAACCATCTCATCCCTTTTATTATTTATGTTCAGAACAGCACATTTCTGAGGGACAGATCGGCTGGCCTAGTGCAAAAACATGCTCAACAGAGAGGAGGGAGTGAGGCGAGCTGTGACTCAGAGCGGAGCTGTTACTCTGAGAACTGAGCTGTGCTCTGTGACTCAAAGTGTAGAGCTTCAGTGTGACTGTGCTGAGGGAACAGAGAGGGAGGCTGAGAGAGAGAAAGAGAGCGAGACAGAGCGAGCGAGAACGCACTGGAGCAGAGAGAATTACAGTGACCTCTGGGAAGGTGTCTGACTGGGCCAAGAAAAACCCCGCAGCGCTGGCGGTCCCCCAGACCTCCGCTCACGGGCCGCGTTCCCGCTGGAACCTCTGGGAGGCGGATCAAAGGGCCGGGGCGACCCCGGCCTGTCAGCACCCCAAAGACACGGAGCAGGGCGCGGGCTAGGCCCTGGGGCAGGAGGGGCGGAGCGGGGCAGGTCACGGGGAGAGTGCGAGAACACACGGAAATAAAGCCCTGCCTCGAACAGCATGAGACAGACCACGCCCACAAGTACAACCCCACCCTTATCTACATGACAGACCACGCCCACAAGTACAACCCCACCCTTATCTACATGACAGACCACTCCCGCAAGTACAGCCCCACCCTTATCTACATGACAGACCACTCCCGCAAGTACAGCCCCACCCATATCTACATGACAGACCACGCCCGCAAGTACAGCCCAACCCTTATCTACATGACAGACCACTCCCGCAAGTACAGCCCCACCCTTATCTACATGACAGACCACTCCCGCAAGTACAGCCCAACCCTTATCTACATGACAGACCACTCCCGCAAGTACAGCCCAACCCATATCTACATGACAGACCACTCCCGCAAGTACAGCCCAACCCTTATCTACATGACAGACCACTCCCGCAAGTACAGCCCAACCCATATCTACATGACAGACCACGCCCGCAAGTACAGCCCAACCCTTATCTACATGCCAGACCACTCCCGCAAGTACAGCCCAACCCATATCTACATGACAGACCACTCCCGCAAGTACAGCCCAACCCTTATCTACATGACAGACCACGCCCGCAAGTACAGCCCAACCCTTATCTACATGACAGACCACTCCCGCAAGTACAGCCCAACCCTTATCTACATGACAGACCACGCCCGCAAGTACAGCCCAACCCTTATCTACATGACAGACCACGCCCACAAGTACAGCCCAACCCTTATCTACATGACAGACCACTCCCGCAAGTACAGCCCCACCCTTATCTACATGACAGACCACGCCCGCAAGTACAGCCCAACCCATATCTACATGACAGACCACGCCCACAAGTACAGCCCAACCCTTATCTACATGACAGACCACTCCCGCAAGTACAGCCCAACCCATATCTACATGACAGACCACGCCCGCAAGTACAGCCCAACCCTTATCTACATGACAGACCACTCCCGCAAGTACAGCCCAACCCATATCTACATGACAGACCACTCCCGCAAGTACAGCCCAACCCTTATCTACATGACAGACCACGCCCGCAAGTACAGCCCAACCCTTATCTACATGACAGACCACTCCCGCAAGTACAGCCCAACCCTTATCTACATGACAGACCACGCCCGCAAGTACAGCCCAACCCTTATCTACATGACAGACCACGCCCACAAGTACAGCCCAACCCTTATCTACATGACAGACCACTCCCGCAAGTACAGCCCCACCCTTATCTACATGACAGACCACGCCCGCAAGTACAGCCCAACCCATATCTACATGACAGACCACGCCCACAAGTACAGCCCAACCCTTATCTACATGACAGACCACTCCCGCAAGTACAGCCCAACCCATATCTACATGACAGACCACTCCCGCAAGTACAGCCCAACCCTTATCTACATGACAGACCACGCCCACAAGTACAGCCCAACCCTTATCTACATGACAGACCACTCCCGCAAGTACAGCCCCACCCTTATCTACATGACAGACCACGCCCGCAAGTACAGCCCAACCCATATCTACATGACAGACCATGCCCACAAGTACAGCCCAACCCTTATCTACATGACAGACCACTCCCGCAAGTACAGCCCCACCCTTATCTATATGAGCCAGACCACACCTGACAAGTGCAGCCCTGCCTTGATCTGCATGGGCCAGAAGGTGCCATAACGTACAGGGTCAATATTTACATGACCGAGTTATTTGCCTAGCAAGCCTATTTTTAACCATTCCGTCGCCCAACAATCTGCTGATTAACCGGCAAAGATCAGACTCAGACAACACAAACCACAGAGCAGCTTTTATAGGTATGGAAAAAGAGCACGCGTTATTGAATGGGAAAAGCCATAAATAATACTGAAATGATGATCTGTTATCTGGTGTGTCTCGAGATTGGAGAGTGAATTTCCTGGATCCCCACAGCACTGGATATAAAATGGTGGCCAATGTAAAATGGGGACACGGGGACACGTAAGCAGGCCCCCCAGGTGACAGGTGTACTCTCTTAATTACGTCTTCCGCCTGTCACTACCGGAATATAATTCCACAGGAGATAAGAGCGGAAAAAGAAACGCGGATGATAGACTCATGACCCGAAACCTTTCCCATCACTTCCTTGTTCTTTTTCTCCATTGTGATTTTTTTTGGCTTTACAAGCACACCTCTGTGTGTTTTTGGACTTCCTCGGAACAGCAGTGTGATTAAAACACACGGGCGGTTCCTGGGAAATTCCCCTGTCCTCTGACGCTAGACCGGATGATTTGTAGCTGCTGCTGCAAACTGCTGCTTTTTTGTGGTTTATTTTTTGTCTTTTCTTTCTTTTAAAATAAAATCAAGAGCATTCTTTGGATGTTTGGCGTCAAAATAAGTATTTGGCGTTAAACCTAATTTGGCTTCTAAGGAGACCCGGAAGCATTTGTATCTGACAGGCCAAGACCACAGATATGAGACCTGTCCTGAGCTTACTGAGCGCACAGCACTGTGACGTGGTGTCAGGAACGGGGCGAAGGTGCATGCAGTGTTCTCATTGGCGGGTGGAATTAAGCGGATTAAAGCAGAGACAGAGACAGCGAATGAGTAATGTCTTAAACACGCATCACCCATACATCAGTCATGCGCGGAATGCGCTTGGACCCAAGAAGGTCCCCTCCCAGACGTCCTTTGATGCTGCGCTTGTTCCCTAGCCTTCTGTGCATTCAATCAGACACCAATAAACCTTGAGAAAATTTCCATTTCTGATTTAAGAAAGAAAAAGAGGAGGAGGTGGAGGAGGAGGCGTGGTCTGCGTGGGCAGGCTGGGAGGAGTCGGGCGAGGGGTGGGCGGAGCCTTACTCTGCTGGCTCTTCTCCTTGTGCCAGAGCTGCTGCAGCTCCTGCTGCTTCTCCTGCTCCTGCTCGCGCCTCCTCTGCTCCATGTTGAACTGGAAGAGAGCGGACGTGCGGTGAGAGCGGGGCCACAGGATGTGTCTCCAGTCAGGGTGTGGAAAAATACAGCGTACAAGAATTGAAATTAGCATGTGACCAGACCAGGGTCAAGTACATATTTGTTTTGGATTCAAATACTTTTCTACGCTTCAATGATCTTGCCTGGTGTATTGGAACCAATGAAATACTCTCAAAAAGCGCAAACCCCGCCTTCTGGTCACACAGGCAGGCTCAATTACACCAGGCAAGATCAATAGAGCACAGAAAAGTATTTGAATCCAAAACAAATGCATATTTGACCCAGGTCTGCATGTGACTGAGATTTCAAAAAATTAAACTGGGATCACGTGAACAACAGTGACTTGATTTGAGTTTTCATGACTCATTTTACACACATAGCGGTGTTCAGTGAAGTGCTGTAATTGTCGAAAACCCCATTTTTTTTTTTTTTTTTCAAACGAAGTATCGCACCGCGAGAATATGGTATTGTGAACCTGACACCGCAGTACGTCTCACTGCTAGTCCTGAGGGCGCGTGTTTTGGGGACGGGGGAGGGCTTACCCTGATGTGCTGGTGCAGCTGCTGCTGGGAGAACTGGGCGCAGGGCTGCGGTGAGAAGGGACTGGGCAGCAGGAGGGGGTGGGGAAGGGGCGTGAGCATGGCCGTGTCGGAGCCTGGCCGAACCGCGCGCTGGCCCACCCGCAGGTCCATGGGGCCCGACGCAGGGGGGACTGACACTGCGCCTGCTGAGAGAGAGAGAGAGAGAGGGAATTTTTATTAGTTATTCATTATTATAATGGATTATTATTATCACAAAAGTAATTCATTTATGCATTTGCGGAATTGTTTATTTGTTTAGAATTCATGACATCGCATTGCAGTTCATGTGCATTATTTAGCATTTTGCTTTGTCGACACATACTGACATACGTCATGCCAATGAAGCGTTTTGAGAGAGATTAAATGAAAGGGTTGCAGCAGAACCAGTTGGACCGACTGGAGTAGTCAGAACTGGGCCCTGAATAACCAGAAATTTCAAATGATATGTATAAAATTGAAAACAAACACAAGAACTAGACTTGGCCCAGTGTTTATTCTTGTTTTGTGTTAAAATGTTAATTGTTCTATTTTTATGCAGTTAATCACACAATCTTCTAGGATACGCATTTAAAAATATGCTACGCCACTACGGCATGGCTGGAAGGCATAATCACACATTTCTCTGAATTAAGAGAACAAGAAGAGCTGTTTACATTCAGTCCCGCCTCCACCAGCTATTCTGAAACTTCCAGGAAAAAAAAAAAAAAAAAAACCAAACAGCCGCCGTCTTGATATGCAAACAGCAAACTTATTAAAGCCAAGGCACAGGCAAGAGGAGAAAGACAGGGGAGGCTGGGAGACAAACAGAGCGAGAGAAAGAGAGAGAGGGAGAAAGAGAGAGAGAGAGAGAGAGAGAGAGAGAGAGAGAGAGAGAGAGAGAGAGAGAGAGAGAGAGAGAGCGAGCCACTCCATCTGTGGCCTACTAAATGAGAAAACTAATCCCACACAGCCATTAGAGTCAGAGCTGGACGGACGGACAATATCCCTCCCCCACCACCAAGCCCCCCCCCATGACCCCTCCTCCATCTTTCTCCTTTGTGTGCTGTGTGCACTCTTGCCTCTCTCTGCTCTCACTCCTCTTTTCCCCCCATGCGTTCCTCTTGCACTGTTTGCATTCGCTTGCGATTCCGTGTGTATGTGTGTGTGTGTGCGTGCGTGCACGTTTGCGTGCGTGTGTGTGCGCGCGCGCGTGTGTGTGTGTGTGTGCGCGCGTGTGTGTGTGTGTGCGTGCGTGTGTGCGCGTGTGTGTGTGTGTGCACGTTTGCGTGCGTGTAGGTCTTAGTGGAGCAAGTGCGGAGGATTAATGGCGGCCCTGTACAAACTCTTTTTGCTCAAACCTGCTTATGTGGTTCCACGCTCTTTCTGAACTGAAACGGTTACTTCAGTCTCATTCTCGTTCACATCCCATGTACCATAGAGGGCAGGAGTCCTGTACTTACATCCGTGAACCATAGAGAGCAGGAGTCCTGTACTTACAACCGTGTACCATAGAGAGCAGGAGTCCTGTACTTACAATCGTGTACCATAGGGAGAAAACGTACAGTATGTATAACCGTGTACCATAGAGAGCAGGAGTTCCGTACCTGCGCCCGTGGACCATAGAGAGCACAAATTCTTTACCTGCACTCGTGTACCATAGAGAGCAGGAGTTCCGTACCTGCACCCGTGTACCAAAGAGGGCTTGATAATTTTGTTCATGTGGGTGTATGGAAAAATAGAATGAGGGGGAAAAAAAGGGTAGAGAGAGACAGGAGGAGAAGAAAGAGTGTGTAACACGACTGGAGCATTCAGGTCAGACCCATGAATCTGTCGCCTCCCCGGGCTGCCGAGGGGCTAAATTTAGCAACCGAAACAAAAAGGCATTTTAACGGTGAGGTTAAAATGGTGGGATGAAGGGGAGGGGTGTTAGTTCCTACATAGCACTGAACCAATGTATGCATTGTCTGAAGTGAATGCTCCTTCTATACAGACTGGCGTAACTACGCACACTCTCCCCCCGCCCCTCCCCTTGGAAACAAGGCGTTATGTCATTCATTCATTGGCTAGTCACAGAAATCAAAGGCCTGTTTGCACACACACAGCCTCCACACAAGCCAATAACTACAAAACAATAATAAAAACTTCCCTTGGAGGAAATATCAATGTACAACTATTGCACTTTGACTAAATGAATCACACTACAGCGCACACAAAACAATTATCTTTACAGACTTTAAGAAGGGCTTGAAGGGGTCAGAGTTATAGTAGACTTGGGTGTGTGGCCCGCAGTAAGTAAAATGGAGTCTGGGAGAAGAGGGCTCTGACTGCACGGGACGGTTCCCTCGGCTTTTTTAGCGACGCGAGCGGCACGCGCGGTGCCCGGTGGAACGGGGCGCCCTGAAGCGGCCCCCTCCATATTAGGAGAGGCGCGAGCGGAAGGAACGCCTGAGCGGGGCCGAGAATGCCGCCGCCGCCACCGCCGCCGCCGCCATCTGAAATTATTGAAACCCTTCATCGGTCGGCGAACGGGCCGAGAGCGGCGCGGGACCCAGAAGCCCCCAGTGCGCGGCGGCGCGGCGGTGGCGGCGGCGGGAGGCCGCGGGGAAAGGGGGCCTGCGCTCACTTCGGAGAATGAGCGCATGCCTCCGTTCCCTTCCTCTCGCAATGACTCACCGAATATAAAACCCGATGAAACATTTCCGCGCCCTTCTGTTTTTCCACTGTAATGATTCATGAGGCTTTCAGACGGCGCAAAAACACCCCTCTGCGAACTGTGTCAGCCCGAGACCCCCCTCGGCTGTGTGTGTGTGTGTGTGTGTGTGTGTGTGTGTGTGTGCGCGCGTGTGTGTGCATAGTCCTATGTGTACATATGCCCACGTGTGTGTACGTGTGTTGTGTGTGTTGTGTGTGCGTGTGCGTGCGTTTGTGTGTGTGTGTGAGTGTGTGTGTGTGTGTGTGTGCATGCATGCATGTGTGTGTGCGTGCGTGTGTGTGTGTGTGCGTTTGTGTGTGTGTGTGTGTGTGTGTGTGTGTGTTGTGTGTGTGTGTGTGCGTGCGTGCGTGTGTGTGTGTGCGCATGCGTGTGTGTGTGTGTGTGTGTGTGTGCGCATGCGTGTGTGTGTGTGTGCATGTGTGTGTGCGTGCGTGCGTGTGTGTGTGTGTGCGCGTGTGTGTGTGTGCGTGCGTGTGTGTGTGTGTGTGTAGACCAGCAGTGAGCCTGGTACTGAAGGTATCAGATGAGACAGCGCTGCATAATGGCCGAAGCCTCTGAGGCAGCATGCGGGCGGATCAGTGACCCAGCTGGGAAAACAGAGGCCCAGGAATGCGGCAGGTGTGGATCAGGCGGGGAGCAGGTGAGAAGGCGCTCTCGTTCTCCACTGTCCCTCTCCTGCACTTTGTGTTCAAGTTCAACTCACTCCGCCCTTATTAAACATGTCCATCTCTCGGAAATGGTGATTGGCAAACACGGTTTGCGGTTTCCGATTGGCCAACACATTCACGTGTTGCAACTGATTTTAAAATTCTGCTCAGGTTCTCACAGCTTCAAACATGAGGCCACTCCAGGGTCAGATTGCTCATGAAGCTGGCATGAATGACTGCGGTCACCGCTTATTACCCATCTATGACAACCTCTTGGTCAGTGCATACCTGATATGCTTTCGGTATAGTGCCAATTGGTAAAAACTGTGGCCATTCACCAGAAATAAAAGAAAATACGAATTTTTTAATTCCTTACATAAAGTCAGTACTACAGAAGGGCCTGTAACATATTTATGCCTACAGTCCACACAGTGCTACAGGAGAGCCAGTGACTATTTTACACCCCACAGTTCACACAGTACTACAGGAGAGCTAGTGACTATTTTATACCCTACAGTCCACACAGTACTACAGGAGAGCAAGTGACTATTTTACACCCTACAGTCCACACATTACTACAAGAGAGCTAGTGACTATTTTACACCCTACAGTCTACACAGTACTACAGGAGAGCAAGTGACTATTTTACACCCTACAGTCCACACATTACTACAAGAGAGCAAGTGACTATTTTACACCCTACAGTCTACACAGTAATACAGGAGAGCTAGTGACTATTTTACACCCTACAGTCCACACATTACTACAAGAGAGCAAGTGACTATTTTACACCCTACAGTCTACACAGTAATACAGGAGAGCTAGTGACTATTTTACACCCTACAGTCCACACATTACTACAAGAGAGCTAGTGACTATTTTACACCCTACAGGCCACACAGTTCTACCAAAGAGCCTAGGACTATTTTATACCCTACAGGCCACACAGTTCTACCAAAGAGCCTAGGACTATTTTATACCCTAGAGACCACACAATGCTACATGAAAACCAATGACTGTTTTACAGCCAACAGTCCACACAGCGCTCCTTCCTTCACATGGTGCATGAGGTGCAATGCGGCGCAAAAAAAGACCTAAAGAAAGAGAGGAATAAATAAATGCGGGACAATGGAAGTGAACTGTCAGCATAAATCTGGGGACGCAGTCACAAACAGAGCCAGCCGGGGCAGTAGGAATTCTAAATTAGCCGTCTCAAAATAAAAACTAGGAAAAACAGGAAGTACTGATGATAAAAAAAATAAACCAAGAGAGCCATCTGCCCCTTGTGGAACAGAATGCCCCCTCTCTCCCCCCTCCTCACACAAGCGTTCACGTACACATAAACACTCTCTCTCGCCCTGGAGGAAATGAAGGCTTTTGGGCCAAATCTATTTTGGGGGGGGGGGGATGTGGGAGGAACATGTCAAGCCCTTTTCTTTTTTCCCTGCTTTCAAAAGCCACTTCTGTTAGACACATTCATCATCCGAGTTCCCAAGCAGTGGCCTGGCGGACATTCCACGCAAACAACATCCCAGAGCGAGAAAAAGCTAACGACAAAGAGGGGCGGGGGGGGGGGGGGGGGTGCTACATTTTCAAATACAGCCACTAATAAATCATTTATTAAACTGTTTGGGAGCAGTAGCAGTCTGCCAGTGTCGGAGTAGGAGTGCTTCAAGTAACAGAACCATTTCTCTGGAAGTTAAAATTAATTTGACTTATCACCTCTAAAAATACACAGGCCACAAACAGAGAACATCACAACACTAAACAGCAATCAAGCACATGAAGTGCAGAGAGCAATTTCACATCTCAAGCTGGTTGGGACTTTTGACAGGGCCGGTGGGGACTTTTACAGGCTATAGTACTGAGCTCTCATACGGGGAAGAAAACTGAAAAACAGACACCCTTGATAAAAGATTAGTAAACAACAATGCTGAATGTGATTCCTGCATGCCCCCCTGTGTCTGTGCATGTGTGTGTATGTACAGTGTATGTCTGTGTGCGAGAGTGCGCGTGCGTGTGTGTGTGTGTGTGTGTGTGTGTGTTTCATCCCACTGCAGCTAAACACCCACTTGGTAGTTCACTGTGACACTGCAAATGAACGGTAGTGCAATCCAAGAGGTCAACCCCATCTCCCTATTTTTCCCCTCATCCAGTCAGTGGACACACACACACACACACACACACAAGCTCCACCTCTAGAAAAAAAAGTCATAAATAATGAGGGGGAGGGGGGCTGTGAGAACCTGACACCCCTGAGAAAGTCATCCCAAAGCCCGAAGGCTCCGCAGGAACATCTCAAACTCCCAGCCTGAGAGGGGGGGGGGGCTGGCGTGCCGCACCGCAGCCTTTATTCTCAGCGTGCGTCTGGCCGTTGCTCAGAGGCACAGGTGACCATCAACAGGATCGCAACCCGAGACCTCGAACCCTCCACCCCCCCCCCCCCCATCGCCCCCCCCCCCCCCCCCCCCGTTCCCTGCGGGCCACCGATGCGCCCCTGATGGCGGAACGGGAAGCCGCGGCGGCCGCCTCGCGCCGCGGAGACACCGCCCGACCCCGCCCCGCGCCTCGCCTCGCTCGGCCCGTGATGGAGGCACGCCTCCGCCGAACTCGCGTCTCCCGTTGGCGCCCGAGCCGGTGCGTGAGGTCACAGAGCTCTCGATGCTGCGACTGCTCTTAGTCCTGATCCTGGATGCCTCACGTAGCTCACATAGCTCACATATCATTTGTGCTTACAGCTGGATATTAGAACAAGTCAGAACAAAGTACCGCAGGTGCACCTGAAGTGCACAGCCTGGACACAAGCCTGCAATCTCCCCAGCCGCAAACTGGCAAACGGCTGTGCCACACTGGGCGCACTGACATGCACGCAAATACTCTGACCTTACCCCGATTGTGGCAATACTGAGATTACTTAAATGGTCATGTAAATGTCTTCCTCTGATTTTCTTTATTAGCGCACTGTCATAATTGGCGCATTCCTGGATTTCTGCTGAGCTTTCGATTTTTTTGGCGCGTGCAGACGCCCTGCTCAGATTTCTTTCGGCTTTTTGAAACTGCACGTGTCCGGCAGAAGCTGGAGATCCCGGACGAAAACAAACATGGCCGTCGAGTACATCGTTTCCTTTGAGCATAAGCTGATTATGGAAAGACTCAGGTAAACTACTGGAGTAACTGCATTACTTATATCCAGGTGTACTCGATAATGTAAGTACTGGCACAAACTAATTACTCCCAATAATTGGGGTACTGGTGTGCATGTAAACATGGCCACTGTCACCTGTAAACAAAAGAGGTTACAATTTCAATAAGTTGTCCGCTCTTTAAAATTAATTAAAATGTATTCATTTAAATTGGTGAGTAACTCATGCAGAAAGACAGTATTTTTAAAACTATGAAACCATAGGCCATGGCCTCTCTGCCTTGTTGCTTAAATGTAAAGCCCCTCCCCCCCTTTGTGGTACTGATTAGATAAAGACTGCAGGTGGTTAAGTGACAAACTGCATGAGATGCCCAACAGATCATTTGGGCTCTGGCCTGTATCTTGTGGCCAGGTGCTAATGCGCTAACAAGCTAAAGTGTTCATTCCAGTTCAGTGTCGCCAGGCTCACGCTCGCCTACTGAAACTACAGGCTCCTGAACCAGCGGGGCCCACCGCTCCTACTGAATCTACAGGCTCCTGAACCAGCGGGACCCACCGCTCCTACTGAATCTACATACTGCTGAACCACTGGGGCCCACCGCTCCTACTGAAACTACAGCCTGGCCCTTTAATTCGTCAGTGGTGGTCGACAGCTGATAAGAAGAATCCTGAGGCATCCCAGAGCTCGGAGTAATGAGGCTTCAGTATCTGGTGTTTTTTTTCTGGCGGCGTTAAAAATGTAAGGTATTGCAGCTGGAATGTACGAACATCCCATCCCAGACACAAGACACCAGGGGTCCCACCCCTCCCTACCCAAAACACCCAGGGTCCCATCCCTCCCCACCCAAAACACGGAGGGAACAGGCCTCCAGCACATCCTGACTTCCAGAGAGGGGCGGCCAGAAAGAAGAAAGGACGACTTTGCGAAGGAACACAGGAGCACTGGAGTCTCTCCACTCCACAGAGTCAGATGGAAATGCAGTGCATTCCTCACGCGGGACAAGCAGCCCTAAACGTGTTGTGACTTCTTCCAAAAAAAAAAAAAAAACACTCCAGTGAGACGTAGACGGCCAGCTAAGTTGTGTCTTGGGAATGAGAGAGGGGGAGAAGTATATTTTTCAGCTGTGAATTCAATATGTGAATGTAGGCCGATGTGCCGTCATTATCTTCATAGTACGCAAGTTTAAGGGACACATAATTAAAAAAAAACTGATTTCAACACATTATTTTTCGCAAAGCAGTGCCCCAACGCAGCGCGCAGAACTTAACTATTTTAACTGGGGAGACAGAAAACAGCTGGCAGCACACGCAACGGGAGGACATGAACAAATAATTATACTGCTGGACGGCTGAAAGCGTAACCATGCAGCGCCGGTCCCACGGCAACAGGAGGCCTCTGAACCCGCCAAGACCTCGCAAAGGGTCAGCGCTACGACAAGAGTTTGCAAGGGATTGAGTGGGTATAGGGATAACAGGGAAGTGACCTGTCGTCAGTTTTCGCACTGAAACGAGAAAGGAGCTCTCTGCCAATACGTCGTTAACAACAAATGCAGCAATGGCAGCGGTGATTGGTGGCTATCTTCTGTTAATACTGCCTAGATACTATGGAATTACAGGCAGAAAGCATCCACCAATCACTGCCGGAATTGTTCCGTTTCTAATTAACAATGTACTCTGTGATTGGTGGAAAGCCCACCTCCGGTTTTTATGTCTAAAGTGATGACACATCATTAATGTCCCAATGTATTTATCCCAGAATGGGCACAAGAAAGGGAAACCTCTGAATAACGATGCACAAACGGTAAATGCAGACGTTTTCAGAGCGAAGCTCATTCGCTTCCCTGTGGCGAGAGAGGTAAGGGAGCCAGCCAAGGAAGCAAGCGGTTGTGGAGAGCGCAGTTTACCAGCAATAGTCATGTAATCGGCGGGAGACTCAGGTGTTGACCGGAGCAAATGCAAAACCGCGTTGCGGGGAGCAACAGGAAGTTCCAACAAACGCTGGGAGTTCCAGCTCCCCGGCCTCCACATCCTGCTCAGAAACGCTCGGGACTCTCAGCACTTTCTTTTGCAAACACGTCTCGCTCCATGTCGGTTACCGGTCTGTCCCCGTGAGCCGCTCGCCCCGTTGATACACTTTCGCCCCCTCAGACCGCACGCACCGCAAATCGACAACACAAATAACAATCAAGCTTGGCCGGCGTGTTCTGCCGGACCCGGAACACGCGGCTCACCCTCCTCACGCTGTTTCTGTAATGCGACATAGCTCCAGTCCAGCACAGAGGGCCCCCTGAGAGACACCAGACTGCCCAGCGGCTGTTAGAGAAACACGCCAAAAAAAGACACAATGAAGAACGGAGGCGCACCTGTCAGCGCGCGGCTGTTTTGAGGCGCAGTTATGCAAACGCACAGGTATTTCCACCCACTTTCTTCCTCGTGTTTTTGCGAGCGAGCTAATAATAGACGTCTTTGTCACCTCTTCAAACACTGATTTCATTCCAAGCAGGGCTCTGGAGGTTGCGCAAGACGGACTGCTTGCCCATTCGAAGCGCCGTAAAGCGAAAGTCATGAAAACCGGAGCTGTTGTGCCCGTTTTGGTTCCCCTTATTTAAATGTGCCAGGCTCACACCAGCCTCAGAAAACACACGGTTCTATTTTAATAGAGGCATTTAAACATGATATTTAATTAAGCATACAGTATAAGCATTGCCAGTGAGTCGGTTAGGGGTACAACAAGGGTTGGGAGAATGAAGCTTCATTGTCAAATGTGTGTGCACACGCAGGCACAAATGTGCTGTTTTGAGTTTTGCATATTTGTGTGTGTTTGCCTGCTGACAGAGTAGGGGTGTGTGTGTATGTGCGCGTGTGTGTGTGTGTGTGTTTACACAGAGAGGATCAGGGAGAAACAGTACCACAGCTAGTTAGGCTGATGTTTTATGCATGCTGAAGGGGGTGAAATTTCCACTGTGCTTCACCTCCAAGTTTCCAAAGCCGATCAGGTTTCTCCCTGTGAGGAGGCGGATTAAGACTGTG
This sequence comes from Anguilla pacifica, assembly GCA_039654925.1. Taxonomy (NCBI): domain Eukaryota; kingdom Metazoa; phylum Chordata; class Actinopteri; order Anguilliformes; family Anguillidae; genus Anguilla; species Anguilla pacifica. The sequence continues at coordinate 27,832,092 of CM077294.1, forward strand.
ATAGTAACCTACACTGAACACTCTCAAACAATACCACATCCCTACTCACACCCTACACACAGAGCGCCACATCCCTACTCACATCCTACACACAGAGCACCACATCCCTACTCACACCCTACACACAGAGCACCACATCCCTACTCACACCCTACACACAGAGCACCACATCCCTACTCACACCCTACACACAGAGCACCACATCCCTACTCACACCCTACACACAGAGCACCACATCTCTACTCACACCCTACACACAGAGCACCACATCTCTACTCACACCCTACACACAGAGCACCACATCCCTACTCACACCCTACACACAGAGCACCACATCCCTACTCACACCCTACACACAGAGCGCCACATCCCTACTCACACCCTACACACAGAGCGCCACATCCCTACTCACACCCTACACACAGAGCGCCACATCCCTACTCACACCCTACACACAGAGCACACTGACTTGTACGCTCTCGTACGGGTTGTTGTTTGCTTTGGTACTCACTATGAGCTGCAGAAATAAAGCCTGGGACTCTCTGGAGAGCTGGGAGGCAGTTGAGGGAGTTTTAATCAACAGGGCAGAAAGCCTGGGCAATTTTAATTAGCCAGGACCCCCTCCCCTCTGCATGGTTACGCTAGTACCCTCTATTGTTTGGTTTCCTGCTCGGGCCAGGGAGCGCTTATGATTGCAGCTTCTACCATCAGCAGATCGAAAATAAATATCGTAAAAATAGAAAAGACAGAAACTGCTTCCCTCTCTCTCTCTCAGTCTCCCTTGCTCACACTCTGTTTCTCTCTTGGCTATAATTAGGCAGAGTGCGGCTCAACATCGCTCGACTCTGGTTGGCGATAACATCCTCTTTTTTGCCCCCCTTTCTTTCTTTCTTTCGCTCTTTCTTTTTTTCTTCTTTACCGTCTGAGACCAGGCACCCTTTCCCGTCGCCCCTGGCTACAGTGGCTTCTTGCCCACGGCCTCTGCAGCCATCCCATAAACATGCAGGAAGGAGGCCCTGTCACCATAGCAACCTCACTAGACAGAAGGAAGCAGAGTCTATAAAAAAAACACAAACCTCAACACCAAAAAGACACTTCCTGTTGGCAGAGTTTTGTCTCAGCCTCCTTTTAGAGACTACCACAGGAGAACACTTATTTATGTGATATCACTCACACACGCACACACATACACACAAGTACACGGACACTCACAAGCACACACACACTCTCTCTCACTCACACACACACACACACACACATAGACACAAGTACATGCACACACACTCAAAGAATTAGCTAGTGTTGCAGAGGTACAGTAACAGTAAATAAATAAAAAAGTCTTAAAAAATGACAGATTAGTCCGTTCGAAGAGGCACCCATCCCTCACCAGCGGCCAATCCACTTGACTCAAGACCAGAACAACAGAAGCGCCACAAGTACTTATGCACTTCATTTTTTAAGTCCATCTGGATTAGAGTGCCTGTGGAATGTTTCTAATGTTATGCAAGGCCTACTTTACCGGTAAGACATCAGAAGGCCTTCAAACACAGCTATTTATAAATTACACCTCATGAATCAGGTGTGTGAATTAAAGCTTGCTATTCCTCCATTTCCTCACAAAGCTTTTAGGGTGCAGAATGGGATGGGGGGGCAGGGGAGGGTGCAGAATGGGACGGGGGGCAGGGGAGCCTGGGGGTGCAGAGGGCACAGTTGAGTTTGTTATGATTAACAAAGCCGAGTGAATGGTACTTTGCACACAACCATACCCAGAAATTGAGGAATGCATACTTCATAAGATGACTCCAACTCCAAAAAATCCAAATTGGGTATTCATGACACATTAAACACGGGTGCTCATTGGCTGACGTACGTAGCCCTGCACGTGAAAGGTCTGCACGGGACCAATCAAAAGGCCGCAGGAATGGGAAGAGCGGCATTCCAGTCAATCTTCGAAATCTTTTGGGGTTCATTCCAGGCCTTGCCCGAGCTGTGCTAACCCAGAAAGGAGTGCCTGCTCTTCCGTGACGTTGTTTTTGAACGCGGACAATCGGGTTTGTGCCCTCGCAGCTGTGTGACATGGTGCCGTGGCTGTTTTCGACGTTGCTAAATCAACCTTGTGTAAGACAGGATCTCCAATTATAGCCTTGGAGTGCACGTTCCTGCCTTCTCGCTCTCGCTCTCTCTCTCTCTCTCTCTCTCTCTCTCCCCCCCCCGCTCTTGACTGGGGTTACCCATAGCAGGCAAATCCGTTTCTGTTATTCAAGTCTGCACATTGAAACATCCTGCGCTGCCGCAAATGCATTCTGCAGTTTGGGTGTGCTATTGACCATCTTGAGCACATAAGCTGTGTGCAGACTGTTTGTTACGAGGGAAAGTATCAGTTAAACATAAGCGACTGTGCGCGTGTGTGTGTGTGTGTGTGTGTGTGTGCGCACGCATGCGCAGCCTGTTCCAGTCACAGGGTGTGCATAAACACTCCACCCTCCCCCTCCTTTTGAAGTCCTAACACCCCCAGCTATTTAAGCCTATTTATAGCTCTGAGAGCCAAACACAAAAAACACAGTACAAGCAGTGATTACCTGAAGGTGTATTACACTAAGGTGTGCCAACCCTGTCCAACACTGACCCATCCTTCCTGCAGGACCTAAGTCGGTTCTGTGCCTGGCACCTACATGTACACACGGAAACCGACATGCACACGCACGCACACACAAACACACACACACGCACACGCAACACACAGACATGGACACGCACACCCACAAACGCACACATGACTAAATGGCTTCTAAAAGAAATTCCGACATACTCCCAGCCCCACCCAAAAATCAAGTTGCCCTTTCAACAGACCCCTGTAAACACACATCCCATCATGCACCTGCTTCCCCTCCCTTTCACCTGGTCTGGAACATGGCACACAGCAGAGTGAGAAGAGGGTGTGTCTCCGGGGCAACAGACGTAAAAATCCACAGACACCGGCACATCCAGCACTACTCTCCATTTTACCACATTCGGATTAACATAACTGCCACTCAGAATCACCTTCCCACTCACTGACCAATCATAATGCTCACTGACCAGTAACAACCAATTACAGAAGCAGAGTTCCCGTTTCCATTTCAGCTGAACACTCATGGTATGAAGCTGCTCTGTTCAGTGGCTCTCTTACAGTTACATAGCAAATACTGATCAGTTCTGAGACTTAATTGTGCCAGCCACTCCACCTCTACGCCGAAACCCCAGCTAACAGGTGGGCCAAAGTTCTGCTGCCACTGCACCCTGGGATCGCAGGTCAGTCCTGCATATCCAGGGGTGTGTGCCTGAAGCAGACATAAAGAGGGTCCCCCAGGGCTGTTTTGCAGGGCAAAAGAACCCTTACTTTGCCTGTACTGAATACAGTGAATGTGACTTTGATAAAAATGATAGTAAATTTCCATAAGTTGGGGGGGGGGGGGGGTGGGAGTGTAAAGGTTGATAAACGCAAAAATATTTTTCCCCAAAAGTCCATTTTCTGACACGCTAAAGGAAAACATAAAGAACTCTGAAAGCACGGTGTGAACATTCAGCTTGGAACTCTGGAATGGTTCAATGCTATTTGCTACTTACCCCAAACTGCACTTTGGCAGACTCAAAAATGCAGATAATGACACCTTACCAATCCCACTTTTTCCCAGTCTCAAAACTCTTTAAATTTTAACAGCTGTTCTGGGAAAAATGGGGGGGGGGGGGGAGAGCGCACATTGTGAATATGCCGAGTCACAGGCCTTCTGTTTCAATGCACAACAACCAGGGAGGGAGCCGTGAAAAAACCCAAAAACACACACAAGACTGTACGAGTGTGTGCACTCGTGGTGCAACTGGGCGCTTTCAACTCAACAAAAATAAGGTGTCCCCATGATCAGTAACTTTGCCTGGTGGACTGACATCATAGGTTAAAGGAAAATTCATTTTCCATTAATTAAGATCATTTTGAACTCTATGAGCACATTACTTTACATTCCAGGAAACAAACATCACCTCAGCCAATAGTTAGCCAGGGCTGAGCTTAAATCTTAACTATTGTCTCAAACTTTAATTTTGAGCCACAGATTTAAACGGGTAGTCCACTTTCTGGAGGTTTTTAATAGTGGGTTTCTGAGTGTGCTCCTGATGGGCCCGGACCGTTTTAGATGACCAGCTGGCTTTAAAATGGCTGATACAATGGCCAGGACATTTGGGAGTTTGTGGACTAAATCAAGAAAATACACTTCAAGTAACTCCAAAGCAGCGTGTAGAGCAAAGTTATGTTTCCAGAGGCTGTACATATGGACAGATTAATTTTACACCATTTAATCACAAAACATATAAACATAAGCATCATAAAGATAATTATTAGTTTTTATACTGTGTTGGTACTTCTTTCCTTCTCAAGCTCTTCACTCCGAAGGACCACTAAGTCATGGTTAAGATGCAGCTAAGGAGTAGCCAGGCCTAATGCTCTGTGCCAGTAGTTACCAACCTGATACGACTGTGTCTGGCAGCATTTTCAAACCTTATTTATTTGAGCCAGAATTTAAGGATGAGGAGCTGAAACAAATAGATACTGAAAAGAAGAGGGAGCATCAATTTCCGTATTGACATCTTGTTTGAGGGGAGTTAGCTACATTTGCAACAGATCAGGATTGGCTAAATATAGATGGTGGAAGTGACATGAAGACCATTTTATCATTGTTATGGCAAGTTGGAATTGAACAAACCATTTTCAGTGTCAAAGGTTGAATCAATGCAGATTAAGCAAAGAATGTGCATTGGATTTTGAAAACACAGTATATTGATTCATTTTGTATTTGAAATGACAAAAAACTGTATTGATTCACAAACTGTGAGTAAATTTGCAATATTCTGAGAGCAGAATCAGTCGGGAAGCAGACAGAACTGGCTCACATTAACTTGGTCCTAAATACTAAAAACACACAAAATTAGGTGTATGGTCACCCACTGCAGCAATATCATTGATAGGCAAGCTAATGTCAAGTCACACGCTTGTGAATTTTGACTATGACCACACATCTAATCAAATGAAAACAAAACATTCAAGCAGTACCGGGGGAACAAGATTGCATATATGTATGTACATTTAACACCTTCTGGAGAGTTGGCTAGCTACCACGTTCCAAAAATAAACTGTATCCTTTTTAGCATACAAAATATTTGGCAAGCTAACTAAATTTGCAATAGTAATAACCATCCAAAATGTAGTCATGCATACGGTGTGAATCATCTGAATATTACTTGGTTAACTTCATACCTCACATTAACCTCATGACAACACACCTGTCAAATAATTACGTACTAATGCCCAAACAAGGCAGGCGCACATACTTGGGAGTAATGGTTGATCAAAGCCTTCCAGGTTCAAGGCAGTAAAAAAAAGGGCCAACAGGATGCTGGAATATACAGCCAAAAGTATTTAGTATAAATCCAAGGAAGTTATACTTATCATACACAATGCATTTGTTAGACCACACTTGGAGCATTGTGAGCAGTTTTGGGGACTGTACTGCACGATACAGAGGCTCTGGAAAAGGTTCAAAGAAGAGCAACAAAATTGATTCCTGGTATGAAAGATAAAAGCTAGGAGGAAAGACTTAAGATGCCTAATCTCTTCAAGCTTAGTAAAAGGAGGCTTAGGGGTGATTTGATTGAGGCTTTTAAATTCATAAAGGGGATCAACAAAGTGAACTAAAAGAGGTTCTTCAGTTTCAGTTCTGTTAGTAGAATGATGGGACATAAATGAAAATGAGCAAAAAGGTAAATTCCGTACAAACATTAGGAACAATTTTTTTCTCCCACACAGAGTAGTCTGTGTGAAATAGCCTTCCAGATCACGTAGTAGAGACAGACACTGGGGATTTTCAAAACTAGGCTTGATATGGTGTTAGATGCTAGGCAGTCTGTAGGCAATCATGGGTTAGTTTTTGAATCTCACTTGCTAGCCTTGGTGAGAGACGTCGCTTTCTCGCGCCAGTGCAGTTGGCTCTAGTATAGGGCTTTCAGCCATCCGCTTTATTACAAGTCAGTGGTACCAATGAAGTCAAAACACAAAGCTAATCATTTTTTTGCACGAAAACATGTAGTAGCAATGGGTGCTTTTTCTTTGTCCAATGTCTCCTCGTGTGCCAATTAGTTAAGTGAGTCATTTGGACGTTTTAATATTTCGTGGCCAGTTCAGGGACAGTTCACTTCAAGGGACAGTTCACTGTCCATCACACTGTGTCCGAACCCAGGCCGGACTTCATGACCATATACGGGTGCCCCTTCTTTCCCAAGTGCGCAATCTGTGGCACCAATTTGTACAAAATGTCAGCACAAAAACTGCACTTCTGTGGCTTCTAAATGCTTTTCACAAGCCCATAGAAGGTCAATGGGTGATATCACAGTCACTCTGTCCGTATGTTTTTTTTACAGTCTATGTCTGCTTCTCGCCACGTGTAGTAATGTTAATATAGGAAGCCGTGGCCTCAGTCAGTATGCACTATAGGAAATAGTTCAAACTGCAAATAAGATTCAACGTCATTTTTTAAAAACATAAATCAGGTAATGTACACTTACGCAACTTTGGGAAGCATAACATTGCTGTACAAGCTACTTTGTAGTTAACTGAAGTGAATCTTCTTGCTTAAGACCACAGACTTCCGAAATGCCCCCAATCCAGAAACCATGAAGCTGGCTGCTCAAAAAGGAACTTCTGTAAAGACCTAAAACATCCGTCATTGCACAAAAAGTGTGAATCAAAAACACCAAAAATGAAACAAACTTGAAGTAAGTTTAATGTCATTTTCCCACTTTAATTTCAGACAACATGGCTGGCTCTAAAATTATAACGAATTATATCAAAATCAACATCATTGATTTTGATTCAATTGTGTTACAAATGGTTAGCGCCAAGGCACACACTGGTTTGACAGGAGCCATTCTCAGTGGGTCAGCCCGCACCTCAGGCCTGTTTTGGCTGTCTGCTCGTGTCTGCTGGAATGCAGCAGCAATGCGACATACAGCCTGGCTTTGGGGAGCGGGGGGTCTAATGGGGGGCGTATTAGGAAAACCTGGATATCACACCAGACAAAGTCACTGTTCTTTTTCCTTTGTGACATGTTTTTTTACACAAATGGTTTCTTCTGTTTAAGACTTTCACACAGTTTTTGGGAAATGAGATTCAGTTATCATCGGAGGTATAAAGCATCGTCTCATTCAAAGAGCCCACACTAGTGATAATGTGTCACCCAGGTGCTTTTCTCTGAATGGCCTTCAGCCAGTGACCCCTGCTAGACATTTGCTATAGGTAAAGGTGTGGGAAACGATGGGTAATACTGAGCTGGAGAGAGAGAGCAGTTCCTCATTCGTTGAAAGAGAGCATTCGTTGCTTGTAGGGGCTGGAGGGAAACCAGTGACATCACATGATCACCAAGCCGCTCTCGTGCTAGGAGGCAAGCTACGGTACAATGTGAAAATGCTCTTCTCCACGCTCGTTCGATGTGGATCACCTTACCTGCCTGGCAACAGGCAATCTGATCCTGGGCCAATGAGACTACCCTGCTGTAATGGGGCTGCACGGCTGTCAGTTTGAGAGAGCACAGCTAACGGCTACGCCAGCAGCCTGGGGGCCCTTGTTTTCAAGAACTCTCCATGTTTCTCTAGAACTCCATGGAGTGTTCTAGAACCTCTCTTTCTACAGCTGAGGGAGCCCTGTGAGAACAGAAAGCATTTTGGTGCATGCAGACCGCAGGACAAACAATCCCAATTTTGATTTACCGTCACTCCTTCGCCACTTCCTCAGTGTCAGCAAAGGGCTTCCTGCTCTCCCTTTTCCATAAAAAAAGATAACCTCCCTCCCCCACCCCATAAATTACACCATAAAGCTGTAAAACAGACTCCGTAAAAAGCGTGTCCTCTACCGTCACAACGGCAACAGGTCACATGACCGAGAGGGGGCCAACGGGAGCAGAGCTCGATGGGCGGGGTGGGACGGGAGCCGCGGAGTCTCAGCCAAGCTGCTGCTCGCTAACTTTTCGCGGTCGAGAGCATCCTAGCATGAAGCAGTTTATTTACACTAGCTTACCAATCTCTACGGCGCTGTTAATTTGTCCCGTCTCTGTTAGCGCAGCCAAACGGTACGGCGCTGAGCCCGGCCTCCCCCCCCCCCACCCCCCCCCCCCCCCCCCCCCCCCGCTGCGTGTGTCCTGCTGCGGCTTCGCCCAGATGCGGGGCATGAAACTGGTCACGATGGTCAGGCCTTAAAATGGTTTGGAGGCTGGGCCCGTTTCGGACAATACAGCATTACAGCGTTTAATGTTATGACAAGCTCCTCTGGACCGTGTACAGCTCCAGACCTCTTTCTGTTAGTAGATTGTGACACTGGATGGGATTTTTTTTAAAAACTACCCCTCTTCCCTCAACACTCACTCATACACACACTCCCTCTCTCTCACTCACACACACACACACACACACACACACACACACACACACACACCCGGAGTCACTTATGCCTGCAGGGTTTCACAGTTCACAGAAGACATCAGCAGGCAGTGAGCAGTCAGCTGACTTGTGTTTCTACAAGGAACAGGAAACGTGATCTTCTCTGCTCCCTACTGAAAAACAATCTCTCTATTGTTACATGCTTATTTCTCCTCTGCTGGTGAAATTGGGGATTTTTGTGTATTTTGGTTTTGCTTTCCTTGTGTTTTTTTATTTTTTATAGATCTGAAGCATTTTCCTCACCCCAATTTTCACAGGGTTAGCAAAAGCAGTCCCCTGGCTGAACCTAAACTGGACAACCTCAACATGTGCTGCCCTATGACTTGCCAGAACCAACTACAGAACCAACTGGGCTTTGTTCCTATTTATATAAGTTGAATATATGCTGAAACTGCCCTTTGAAAAATAGGCAAAGGCATTCTTGCCTACATGAGGCAAAAGATTCTCCTTTGAAGAGTAGACTTTTTGGAATGTTTTTTCAACATTCTAAGTCAGTGTTCTACAACGCCTGCTTTCAATTACAGTACCAGTAGTGATTGTTACATCAGCATAAGAATGTTCAGTTAACAACATTCTGATAACATATTTCTGATCTGACACCTTATACTTGCTCATTCTCCACAGCCACATCAAAGCTTTCAAGTACATAAAAAGCAGTTCAGGTAAAACAAATGCAGGTATAGCTTTTACCTGCATACATGGCACACAGATGAGGCTTAACCAGGACTTTATAAAGCAGTCGTGTAAAAATGTTACACTGACAAAGTACAGTAGGGCCAACAATGGCCATATGACACTACAGCCATTCCTATCAAGAATAAGGGGTAGTCCACTTTTGTGTTTCAAATCTGTAAATTATTTACTAATTTATTTGAGTGAACCAGGTTAACAAACACAGAACCCTGATCTTCCAACCAAATTCTGACTTGAGACCAGAAGTTAAGGAGCTCCACAAAGCTTTTCACTGGTGGGTGATGGGAAACGAAGTACGCCTCAAGGGCCCTTGGCTTCGCGCTCTGGACTTGGTCTTTTATCGGCAACACGGAGAAACGAAGCGCATAACCTGGACCGGAGCACGGCAAAACTGCATTCCGCTGGAATGGGAAAAACTCACCAAGCCGGTGACATGATCTACGACAGGAGGAAACTCAACCTCAACCACACCGACCTCATCTTTCACACAAAAATGTGAAAGACAGTGGAGTATGACCTCCATCTGGCTTGCCAGGATTAATACGCTCATTTAGGATGCCACAGATAAGCACTAATTAGGCTCTGCGTGAGGGACTGAGGAAGAGCACACCACACAAAGACAGGCTGTGTCTGATCCCTTCGATGAAACATGTGAAACCGTACACTCTCGGGCCCTAGCGATGACCTCACTTTGTTTTTCCAGAGAGCGGAGGCTTTTGAGAGGAACATGAGCGTAATTCAAGGGGCCTTGTGTTGTGTAGGAAGGGGGGGGCGGTTGGTGCGACCTACGGGCTAAGGGTCAACTTGCCTCATATTTACGTGCTCTGAGTAAACGCACCCAAGCAGCCGCCAAAATTTAGGCTAGCGTAATGCGGCTGAGCATCGGAAATCTTAATTTTCAATGGATTTAACGCCACCGGCAAAATTATTTTACACAGCAGCGTTTCTGTTTTCATAGCATAGTAGTTATGTTGACAAAACGCTATGTTGTTCATGCAGACCAAAACTCGTGGTCTAGTTCTACAGCAATGCACACTCAAACTCAGAGTGCCATGGCGTCTTGTGACCAACTTCCGAGCTTGAAAGGCATGTAAGTTATGTTCCAATGCACGACATCTCCCAACAGTGACTTGCCAATACTTCTTAGTAGGAAACAATAAGCAGCGGCATTAGCTTTTCAACAAAGACAAAGACGCTGGGATGAGGATGTACCGAAGCGCCCGGCTTGCCAGCCGTCCGGCTCATCTGCTTTGGTTCCGTGCAGCCCTGCCGTCCTGTGATCCTCTCGCTCCCAGCACAAAACTGCACTTGCTACATTGTCTTCAAGAGGATGTTATTTTCGTGTTTAACATTGTATCCTTTTAAAAACAGGTGTATCCAAGACAGCCGTTCAAATTCAGTAACTTGGGTGCATTAGTATCAACGCTTTTGTTGTTATTATTTAGATTCTTATTGTTATTCATAATAATGATGCTTATTATAATTACCGTTTCTAAAAATAATATGTGGTCGGCAAAACATTTTTGGGGACCTTGCGTTTAAAATCAAACTGTTAACCTTGACAGGATGCACAGTAAGTCGGTACAAAGAGGATGACCATTTTGCAAGCAGAGCTACCACAGAACTTGTGTGTCAAGTGTGTCTAACATGACAGCCTCGGCAATGATGTCATATGCACCAGTTGAAATTCTACACCCTCAACCGCAACAATAGCCCTGTTTAAAGGTGACAGCTAATTGTGCCGTTGTGTGTTAATCAAATCCGTTGTGTCATCCGCTTGGCCGCCCCACAACCTCCGCACCAAAATTATATCGGCTTTAACTCAACGGTGAAAGCATTTCCTCAACGATGCTATATTTGTGCGCAATAAAATGTATTTGCTTTTGACTCCACTTTAAGATATGACAATGCAGTACGGCCAAATAAATATACAGAAACGAGAGGTAATTAAGGAAGTTTTAAAAAAAGAAACGAGAACAAAAAAAAAAAAAAAACTACCAAAGCGAGTTCACTAAAATATTCAAGTGCTTTAAAATCTTACACATAATGCACCATTTTCTCTCTTTGTCGGATTCTTTGTATTACTCTTTTTGTTATTTTCGCAAAACACTTAAATATCATATTGCTTTTAAAAAAGCAGTTTCTCAAGGATATGCATATGACCCACAATTACGCGCACATTTCTACGGCTGTAGGCTACACCCGGGCAAGTTAGAAGAAAGTTTGCTCCCGTGGTGAATAGTCGAGACGGATTCAGACAGAAATAGAACGCACTACCATAGCACAAAAGTGGCGGATTACCCCACAACAGCCAGCATAAGTAGCAAGTTTATATTGTGAAAATAAACAGCCGGCTAGCAGAACCAGGCGTACAGGAGTCAATACAAGGGTAATGATATCAGATGAACCAGATAATGGAGAATGATACATCAACTGCGTGTTTCCCAGTAACGTCTTCAGTAATTGTCATAATTATTTATACATTTACAAATGACTATCCTGCAAAATATATCGGCATTTGCACTGTACTGGAAGATGATATTGGGGGAATGAAGGTCACAATACTGTACCTGCCGCTCCCGCTAAATGAATCTCCTGTCTGTCAGTGTCTAAGGTCTGTCCCGACGCCGTAATTCCATCTGTGGGGAGGACGAGAGTTAGTTATAAAATGATTCTCCTACTTTTGTAACAGCACATCAACAATGAGATTACTTCTATTTTACCATGCCGATATTCCCATTACACTGCTGGCAGAACACACATCCCGGCACGGCTGATAACTTCTCACAGCAAAAGTAGCCTATTACTTGTTGAACAGTGCATTGCACGAGGAAATTTTTACTTGAAACACAGCAACGGAAGCGTACAACATAGAGACAGCGACACATGATTTTCGACTAGTACTGACAAAGTGAGTAATTCATTTAACAAATGCACATGTAAATTAAAAGCCTATCCACCATGCACAAACCTGTTATTGTATTGTCACCAAATTGCTGTGTTGCTCACGTACACTTCCTAGGTCTTATCCCGATGCAGTGGAGAGACTCATTCTGAAGAAACCGGCAACACTTGCAATCGGAGTCTTTAGAATACCAAGAGAACGTCCCGCTTGAAAAACATTCAAAGTAACCTTCGTTGCTTCCCACACTGGATTCGTACTCTTTAAAAAAACTTTAACTCTTAACTTGTTTAGCATCCGAGATCACTGTGCCATCTGGGTTGGCGGTGCTTCCTCCACAACCTGCATGCACAGCGAAAAGAGTCGCGATGCAGGCATGTTATATAAAACAAAAGAAACAGCAAGGTCTTGTACGTACTAAAATAGCATTTGCTGATATTTGTAAATGCAAAACTCCCAAACGTGTTTTTTATTCACCATTTCCAAATAAAAAATAACTTCCGTGTAGGCTATGTTTGAGGCTGTCGTATCTTTTATGAATGAGTCACAAAAGATTGCAACAGGTTGTTATACTTATTTCCCATTCCTTCTCAAATTCTTTTAGCAGGAGTTCCCAACTTTTCTCTTGTTTGTTTAGTCCAGTCTGTCTTGTACAATAGAACTCTCCGTCAAAACTTCCAGGCCACAACTGCGGCAGAGACAAGTGAAATTCGTCAACAGTTCAAATGTATGTGTGAGCAGAGAGGAAGAGGGGTAAGCTAGCAAGTTGAATAGTCCGGCCCAGTAGGAAGACTAAAATAGCAAACTAGGCGGGTGCCACCAAAAATAGCTTTGACATCACACGACTTCTTTCTCGTATTGTTTCCCCAGCTGAGCTCCCCATTGGTGAACTGTGTAGCCAATCCGACGCTTTACTTTTCCCTCAAACCAATTTCACAGTTTTTTTTGTTGCACTTTTCTCTTTCGATTCTCCTTGGCTGTTGAGCGGGCCTTGGCTCCACCTGCTGAATCGATGCGGATGTTTGCACCCACAACGCAAGATCACTGACATCCGCATCACCGAGGTCCCAGGTCAACACAACCGCGCACAATCATTAAAACAAAACGTGTTTAATTATATTTTACGTAGTTGATGACTGGACAGTAAGAATGGGAAGAACATTAATAATAAGCACAGCGCAATTAGTGCTTTACTCACAGTTATATTCAAGCCAAAAGAAATGTAGGCATAATTCTACATTGAAAATGAAATAGAGCTGTCACTAAAACCTGACAAAATAATAAATAATAATAACAAAATGTTACAAATGCATTATGAATAGTAAAATCCGCGGTGGACCGATGGCAGTGAACTAGGCTACTAGTTATGAATGCCAAGCTGCTTAACGTACTGAAAAAGCTGTTTTGGTGAGTGCATCTTTCACAGACACCAATGGGTAACCTTCAGCTGCACGAAGTGGCTAGGTGATTCTGAAACAGAGAACTGAGGACCCCTGAACAGTAAAATGTCCGGTGTTAATTTAACTCTACCAGAGTTTATATGGCCATGATAGACTCATACTGTATTTCAATATCCTCAAACTCCCTGTTGCAGGTGTCTGTAATGACTCCTACTAGCCGTGACTCTGATAACTGTGAGTCTGAGTGAGTATTACCTTTGCTGTGGGCGCTATTGAAAACCACTCTGGATAAGAGTCATTTTAAAGACTAAATGTAGATGTAAGCTAACAGTGACTAGTCATAACAGGTTCCTGTGATATAAACTTTACATTTTTAAATATGATTAAAAGTGAAGTGCAAAAACAAACAAAAAAAAGAATAACAATGCAAGCATTTTAGTGAATGGACCCTCACAAATGCAGTGAATCATTCTGAGCAGATGACGCACTTGCTGGTTTTGGAAACTCTCTTCCTTTGTTACATTGAGTTGAAAGTTCTCTTCCTTTCTTATTTAGGATTTGGTAGTTGATCTGGTAGTTGATGGCTTGTGTTTGACTAATACTCAAAATTAAATGATCAAAATACAACAATTACAACCTGCAGAAGCTTGAATTTAAGACTGCTAGAGTTCATGTTTTTTGGATATGTAATGTTCTGTCCTGCAATGCCTCTTTGGTACTACTGTAACCTGAGGGTAATGTATGCAATCGGCAAACAGGCAAATATAGACGGAGAATGCACTATAGTTGAACTAGCTCTGATCTGAGGCCAAATTACGATAGTTGATTTGATAAAGTGATTCTAGCACAAGATAATGTGATAACTGAGCACTGCATTTTACTTGCATTGTTTAATTTCCTCTGGTCTTGTTCAGTTCCAAGTATAACATGCTCATCATTTTCTGTAAAGAAGTATCTGGTCCCACAGGCAGAGAGTCTACCTCAAGATAAGTAGCACACACACACACACACACTCACACACACACACACACACACACACACACACTCACACTCACACTCACACACACACTCACACACTCACACTCACACTCACACACACACACACAAAAGCGTGGCTTGAGACCACATAGCTGTGGCCTTCCTAGAAATGAACAGCTGTGGCTCGCTTCAGAAGGGTATCTCCGCCGCTTCCCTTGCACAGTTATACTCTCCACCTCGCATAATGTACCACAGTGCCTCAAATTCCAGGTAACTTCCTTGTTTCCCCAGAACGGGGAGATTGAGGGTGTAGATTCTGTTTACTGCCATTCAAAACGTAGACAAGTCAACACCTCCGTTCTGCAAAGTGGATTTAGACCCAAATCAGTAGCCTCTGCTATGGTTACCAAGCAAACCCCTACTGGCCTGCTAAGTGCTACATTTCCATGCCCTTACCACAAATATCTTTAGAGGGACCTTTAGACCAATGAGAAGACATAAATGGAGATACATCCTGTGATCTCCATAATGTTTGGGACAAAACATATACATACATATATACATATATACACACCGATCAGCCACAACATTAAAACCACCTGCCTAATATTGTGTAGGTCCCCCTCGTGCCGCCAAAAAAGCTCTGACCCATCGAGGCATGGACTCCACCTCTGAAGGTGTCCTCTGGTATATTTGGATTTCTATATTTGTATCTACATTATATTTGTATCTGATATTTTGTATCTACTGTAAATTTGTATCTGATTGTGTTACTTTGTTGTCTTGATGCTGCAACAGTGCAAATTCCCCCGGGGATCAATAAAGTATACTACTACTACTACTACTACTACTTATTACATTATTGGTTTTTATTACATAAAAAATTTGAAATGGATTACATTATTGGGAGTTATTACACTATTGGTAGTTTATTACATTATTAGTTGCTACAGGGCTATGAAAAGCTAAGATATTGTCAGAGGGTGAATTATTTCCACATGATTTAAAAAACTCGACAGGTCAGAGCTGTTTTGGCGGCACGAGGGGGACCTACACAATATTAGGCAGATGGTTTTAATGTTGTGGCTGATCGGTGTATATATATATATATATACACACACACACACATATAAAATCTGGCTCTGTACTCCACATTTTTACATTTGTAAT
>CM077294.1:27852751-27882751 GCA_039654925.1 Anguilla pacifica
CTAATATACAGCCATTACTCAGCCACTACGTCTGCTACTCAACTGCTACTGAACAACTATTTGGCTGCTGCTCAACCATGATTTGGCCAGTACTGAACTACAACATGGCCACTGCCCAACCGATACTCAATCCCTGTGTGCATACTACTCAACCCCTACATAACTGCTACTCAGCTGATTGCGAATAGATTAAACTACTCGGTTATACAAAAAGACTGCTTGGCCTTACTACTGTGCATATTACTGCCAATGATCTTTTTTTTAAATGCTATTAATTTGGGTTCCAGCAAAGACATGAAATAGCTACAATAGCTTTTCGCTGACCGGCCTAATCCAGTTCTCTGCGGTGTTCAGTTTGATGAGGACTGAGGTTCCCTGACAGTCGTTGCTTATTGGCCGTACAGTTTCGGGCTGTTTGGTGGAGAGCTGTTGGCACACTGGCAATCCCCCTGCTTCAGACTGACCTTTTCGCGGAGGTGCACAACCTTCAGCGTCACAGCATTGTTTCCACTATCACAGACGAAATCAAAGAAACGAGATGACTGGGTTTCTTTTTTCGTGCGCATGTAGAAAATAGGGACTGGAGCCAAACATCCCCTTGAAGCAAACCCTAACGGCGTTCAGCGAGGGATTTGCTCAGTATTCAAAATTTCATAAAGAACAAAAAATATATATAATTTAAAAAAATTCAAGCAGGGAAAAGACAACTGCATGTGGCTCGTATGTGTGTGTGTGTATATATATATATATACATATAGTGCTTGTGTGTGTGTCTCTGTGCGTGTTCATTGTTTCCTCTTTACGTCTGTGACCTTTGCTGCTTCCTATTCACGTACACAGTGTTCTCTTCCCCGCAGGCTGTCACAGTGATTGAATTTCTGCTATGACAGTGTGACATCAGCATTGCCTTAAAAGCCCCAATACCTGCTGAGGACTCATATGATATCTCTCTCTGTATGCCGTACTCAGATCCACCTTATCAACCTTATATTATGTGTTTTATAAAGACCTGGTGTCATTTATTATTATTATTATTATTATTATTATTATTATTATTATTATTATTATTATTATTATTATTATTATTAATAATAATAATAATAATAATAATAATAATAATAATAATAATAATAATAATAATAATAATAATGAACATCATAATTTATGAGATTTTTAATGTTAGTTGAGGCTATGTTTTTTGGCAACAGAAACATTTCTGAATTTAAGCTGACCTGAAAGAAAAAGAAAGCAGACTGGCTGTGATGGATGCATGATAAGGAGGCTTGGGAGAGAAGGAATGTGGAGAAAGAGAAGAGAGAGAAAGGATGTGGGGTCCCCGTCTGCCAACAGGATCTCTCCCTCAGGAAGGCAAACAGAATGAGAGGAATGCTGGCAGCACAGAGGTGGAAGGAACAGCAGCCAGAGAGAAAGAGAGAGAGAGAGAGAGAGAGAGAGAGAGAGAGACTGGACAGAAAGGGAGAGAGGAAGCAGAAAGTGTAGGGAGAGAAGGAGAAACACATACAGAGACGGAGGGTAAGAAAGTCAGAGAGCAATAAACAGGGAGGTGGGTGTTTTAAGTCCAAGAATATCTTTATAGTGTTTGCTTTTGTATTTACTTTCCAATATTAGCCAATAAGCATGTTGCATCGCTTCAGGTGATGGCTTGTAATATACAACACTCCACTCACTTCTTTACCATAATAGACACTGTACATATGACCATTCATATAGAATTTACTGTAGGGATTTACAAAGGGAGGAAGAAATGAGAACGGGGGGGAGAAAACCATTACTGTCAAGCTACACAAAGCCATAACCAAACCATTACTGTAGGGCTACACAAAACCATTACTATAGAGCTATACAAAACCATAACAAAACCATTACTGTACAGCTACACAAAGCCATAACAAAACTATTTTTATAGAGCTACACAACACCATAACAAAACCATTACTATAGAGCTACACAACACCATAACAAAACCATTACTATAGAGCTACACAACACCATAACAAAACCATTACTATAGAGCTACACAACACCATAACAAAACCATTACTATAGAGCTACACAACACCATAACAAAACCATTACTATAGAGCTACACAACACCATAATAAAATCAATATAGTAGAGCTGCACAACAGTACAACCTAGTTACAACTCTCAATGCTAACTAGTACCTAGTGCAACCACAATCCTCTATTGTTGGCCTCACAGCCCTATTCTTTAGTCAAACAAAATTGCACCCCCAATATACCAAGTTATATAAATAACCCACATATGTCTCTACAATTTTTAATTTTATTCTATTGTAATGAACTGACCATGACCCCTGTGGTTACAGTGCTGGAGTGTCCCTAAACTCTGACAGATTTCCTGCAGGGGGCGGAGCTCGATGTGAGCGTGTCTGTTTTTAATCAGCCATCTGGATGGGGCTTGGAGGCCATTTGGTGGCGTAGGGGTCTCTGTGTACCCCTTGGGGGGTGCTGACCGAACTCGGCAGAACAACGTGAAAAAAGGCTAACTTGCCCAAGGAATGCAAAGTGAGAGAGAGAGAGAGATAGGGGGAGAGAGAGAGAGAGCGAGAGAGAGGGATAGGGAGAAGGATAGGGAGAGAGAGAGAGAGAGATAGGCGGAGAGAGAGAGGGAGAGGGATATGGGGAGAGAGAGAGAGAGAGAGGGATAGGGAGAAGGATAGGGAGAGAGAGAGATAGAGAGAGAGAGGGATAGGGAGAGAGAGAGTGGGATAGGGAGAGAGAGAGGGAGAGGGATGGGGGAGAGAGAGAGAGTGGGATAGGGAGAGAGAGAGGGAGAGGGATAGGGGGAGAGAGAGAGAGAGAGAGAGAGGGATAGGGAGAGAGGGAGAGAGAGAGAGAGAGAGAGAGAGAGAGAGAGAGAGAGAGAGAGAGAGAGGGATAGGGAGAGAGAGGGAGAGACAAACACACCCTTGGACTTTTCCCAAACACATCAACATACTCTTGCAAGGGGAGACAAGTTAAACTTTCGTTCAACTTCCTTTAAAAGTAATTGGAAATCAACAATGAAAATGTTTTATGAACATTTTAGCCATACAGCATATCACAGTATCTTAAGGCTTCAGATGTTTAAGGATATCACTTTGCCACTATATTAACGTTTGTTGTTTTAACACAGAATATACAAACAATATGAAGCCAAAAACAAATACTGTATATATGGTGCTTAGTTTCTAAATGAGAAGGTGATGGAATTCAAAGTGAACAGGAGAGGGGGCGTTGTGAGAGAGTAGATAGGGTGTAGTCATACCCCTCCACAAAACTGCCAATACTCCCACAGATTTGTGAGTGAGTCAGACCAGCTGCCATCTTTATAGAATTATGCTAACCCGCAAGTAGCAGAGTACACTTCTGCTCCTTTTCACGTACACAGATCTCTTGACTGTTCTTATTAATCCGCAGCAGTACTTGCGTCCAGTTTTGCATTGTCCCTGACACGTTCCTGGCCTCCTTCCCTCACGCTCTCACGCTCACTCAGACACCGAGAACAAAGGCGAACGGCCGCTGTACTCATTTCCCACACACCTGGTCACGCGCACTGAGTGCTGCTAGCGTGTTGCTAGCGTCTTCCCTTAACAACACAGATCACATCTTGCCTATTCCACTAATCCTGAACCGTGATATCTCACACAGTACATCACATTGCCTAGCCTCTACATCCGTACCACAACATATCTGCTGAACATAGAATACCTTAACACTCCATATTAACCACACCTGTCAGCACTACACAATGCATGCTGGGATAGGCTCCAGCACCCCCCGCGACCCTGACCAGGATAAGCAGGTGCAGATAATGGATGGATGGATGGACTACGCAATACATATCACACAACAACAAAACTATTTTTTTTTTGTTAAGAAAAGGAATTTGGGTGGGGGTTATATGTTGCCATCTCCTCTGTGTATCTGTGTTATCTACCAATAGGTCTTGGCTAAACTATCTATTCTTGTTTCCCTCTTCCAACAATGCCCCAATTCCTGAACCACTAAGGAGCCCGTAAAACCACATGTGAATTGTTTGATTAGAAATCTAAAATTGTGGAGTAAAGAGCCAGATCAAGAAAAAAATACCTCTTTGCTCCAAACACTATGGAGTTCACTGTATTTCATAAATAAATAGGGCCAGTGTGTGAGAAAGTGCACAATTTAATCTGGACTTTGTCTGAGAAAGTGCGCAGTTTAAACTGGACTGTGTGTGCGAAAGTGCACAGTATAAACTGGGCTGTGTGTGCGAAAGTGCACAGTTTAAATTGGACCAACGGTGGGGAGAGGGCACAGTTTAAATTGGACTGTGCGTGAGACAGTGCACAGTTTAAACTGGACCATGCATGGGGAGAGGGCACAGTTTAAACTGGACCATGCGTGGGGAGAGGACACAGTTTAAATTGGACCAACGGTGGGGAGAGGGCACAGTTTAAATTGGACTGTGCGTGAGAAAGTGAACAGTTTAAACTGGACTGTGCGTGAGAAAGTGAACAGTTTAAACTGGACTGTGCGTGGGGAGAGGGCACAGTTTAAACTGGACTGTGCGTGGGGAGAGGGCACAGTTTGTGTGTATGTACCGCAGCGTTACGCAGAACAGCGTGATTACAGCAGCGCGTTTCGGCGCCCGTTCGACGCAGTTAGGCTCCTGAAATGAGTGAGCGTCGCGCGGAGCCGCCTGCGTTGGCGCTGGCGGTGGAGGGCGGGCGCGTCTCCCTTCCTGTCACCGAGCCCCACGGCTCGCCGGGCCGGGCATCTTCTGGTAAACGATTTCTGGGCCACACAGATCGCACGTCTATTCATTTTGCAAAAGCACTGGAAATGACTTTAGAGCATATCATAAAGAACAACAGAACCCAAATACACACAGCTGTTCAGGAGTGTTCCAGAGTCTCTATTTTCCCCTCTACCTCCCCTGATCTTTTCTCTTTGTCTCTGTGCTCCTACTGTTTTTTAATGTTTATGCCCAGTGGAAACTCTAATTATATTTTCTCATTCTGAGTGCACATTTTTCTTTTGTGGTGGCACACAAAACTAAATCACTCACATGCTCATATTGTAGGTATTTTCCAAAAAGATGGGACTGTGCGCAGGCATACACACACACACCCACACACACACACACATACACACACAAACACACACATACACACACACACACACACGCACACACACACGCACAGACATACACACACAAACACACACATACACACACACACACACACACACACAGACATACACACACAAACACACACACACACACACCCACCCACACACACACATACACACACACACAAACACACACATACACACACACACACACACACACACACAGACATACACACAAACACACACATACACACACACACACACACACGCACACACACACACACACTGACTGAAACACACAGCAATGCACACATCCCTGTAGAGACATACGCATTCACAAATGCACACACCTATAAAAACACACACGCACACAGAGGCACATAAAGACACCTCCTTGTGTAAAGTAACCCGATTTCTATGTCCCTGTGTAGGTTTGAGTGCATGTAATCTAATTGGAACAGTCATGCTCAGCGATGGCACCAACATGAACCCGCATCCAAGCCACGGAGAGGCCAGAGCAGACGACCAATGGGGCAGCTGTTCCAGATGCTCTCGCTCTGGCCCTTAACTGCGAGCATGAGACCTGCTGCTCCCCGGGGCTCATCTTGTGACAGTCACTTGACTGTCAGTGGATTACGCTGACAGCAGGACCCGTTAAGGTTAAGCACCTAGCCGCCATGCAATAACATCCCCAGCTTCCCCTCCCTTCCCAGAGAGAGAATCCACTCACATCAAATCACAGCGCTGGAAGTACACAGCTATGAAACTATGGAAACAGGCTGTCAATCGGTCTGAGCACTGATCAAACAGAACTAGTGCAGACTTTTTAAACACTAACACAAGAAAGTTGAACACTTTTCAATTATCAGGTGAGAGTGACAGCTCTGGTCTTTTTTCTTGTTTTTTGAGGTTTGCTTTTGGTCCCCCATGAAGCTGTAGACTGCTGGTCTTGTATACAAACACAAATGTTTGTATGTATACATACACACAAATACAGCATAATACACAAGTATGCAAATTTACAGACGCACATATACTGCACATGGATACACAGGCATTCACTTCACACACTCCTGTATGCACTCACACATGAACACGCATACTACTGTCACACGGCCACACACACGGTCACGCACGCATTCTGTTTTTCCTGTCTCTGCGCACGCCGTGGGTTTTTTCCTGTTTCGGAGGGGTGGGCGGGTGACACCCCAGCCCAGCGCAGAAGGGCTCGCCGCTTCGGGCTGGAAAGAGAGCGTTAGAGCGGCGCGCTGCTTCGCCTGCCGTCTCGCAGGCCTGCCCGACACGCACGCCGCCGCGAGAGCAACTTTCCAAAACAGGAAAAAATCCCTCACAACGGAAAAGTAACCGACTGCAGTTGGCGAGGAAATGACACAGAGCCACAACAGTGAAGAGATGGGCTGATGGGGGGGGGGGATGGGGGGGTTCTCATCACCTCTGAGAAGAATGCTAGGGAGGTTAACCTGGGCGGTCTCATGACAGGTCTTACATATTTGCAACAGCCTGAGTATTCTTCAGGAACTGTCTTTTTAGTGCACTGTGCAGCATTCTCAGCTTCAAACATTTGCTTCCATATATGGAAGGCACTGCATACCTGCACTATTATTATTATTATTATTATTATAAGAGCTGGTTATGCAATCGTTGAATCTCCTGCAAATTATTGTTTTTTTTTTGTTTCGTTTATTGTACACTACGTGTTCATTATGAGCACTTGATTACATCAGGAAGGAATTTCTTTTTGGGAAATTTACGTAATATAATCTACTGCCCAGTGCCATCTTCAGGCATCTGACTCTTATCTGCAACTGCAATGGCACAGGGGTCAAAGGTCGGGAGCAGGACCTGGGAACCTCGTTATCATGCTGTGCTTATGACATCGCTCATCCAGGGCCGGATGACCTGAGAGGTGCCAGTGACATCACAGGCGATGGGGGAATTCCAGAGCCTCGCTATAAAGACCTGATATTTCTGAACACAATAATAGAAACACGCAGAACGCCCACCCATTTCATCAACAACAAACTGAAAAGAGGGGGCGACGGTGGAGGAAAGACAGATTAATAATAGCGGGGGCTGTGGGAGGAGAGAGGTGAAACCTCCTCTCTTGCGCTCTCCTTTCTCGCTTTGTCTCTTTGTGTGAATGAATGTGTGTGAATGGCGATATGTGGTCTGAGGGTTTGTTTATGGAATAAGTTGGGGAAGCCCTGCCCCTCCCATTCATGAGAAATATGTGAAATTATTTCTATTTTTATTCAAAGCTGATGCATATTTTCAACTATGTCTCATTTTTAAGGGGGGTGGGATGTGGTCTTCAAATACATTCATACTCTTCCAGAAATAATGGAAAAAGTCTCTAATTGAACTACGTGTTGCAATGTAGTTGTAGAAACAGCAGCCTGAATGACAAGGGATGCTTCAGTTTATCGGGCTACAGTAAGTGACCTATAAATCCGGGGGCAGCGCAGGCTAGGCGATTGGGCTTTATCTCGGAGGTTGTGGGTTTGATTCCCAGGTGGGTTTCCATTCACTGCTGTTGTGCTCCGCTGACATTTGCAAAATGCGAAAACAGCGTGCGATTTTGATGTGAAAGCTAGGATCGCTCGGAGCGGAGGCTGCCTCCGCTTTCCAGTGAAACCCCGGGGGAACGAGAGGTACACAGAGGGGACGCGAAGCTGGCGATTCTCGACACGGAAAATGTCCGCCGTCCCAAACCGGTACCGGGGAGGAATGTGTGCGTCTCGAAAGCGCGGCGCGCACGGAGTGCGTAGAGAGCTAGCAAGAGGACAGACAGACAGACAGGGACGGACAGACGGGGTGACAGAGGCTGGGGTGCGTGAATGGAAAATGGCAAGGCTGAGTGGCCCGATTCCCCGAAGCCTCCGTTGGTGCGCAGCGTTTCCACTGGGGGGGGATTTGGGGGGCCCTGTGAGAGGTCTAGGCACACAGGCGGGTGAGAAGCTTTACCTCCAACCACAGCTCAGCGTGGGAGGAAGCAGAACACAGAAAAGAAACCTAAATACCCCCCCATTGTGATTCAATACGCTCCTTCCCGTCCATACCCAGCGTGGATCTGGTACGGTTCTGCCCCCCCCAACACTGCGATTAGGTATGTGTCTCTGCCCCCCCCCCCCACCCAGGGTGATTCATAACGCTCCTGAAGCCCCCCCATCCTCCTTGCTGTCTCACTTCGCCCCTCTTCCAGCCAAACGGCTGGTGGCTCACACCGCCCCTGGATGTGGACGTGTACGGAACGGATTACTTTACCGTGTTTATTTGCTTTAGCGAACGGCCCGAAGCCTCGACCCTCGTGCTGCGTACACACTACATATCCTGCATTTACACAGCTGGCGGCTTTACTGCCGTCGGGTTCAGCCGCCGGGCAGAGAACCCTGCGCCGTCTCGCATAGGATTCAAACCCGCAACCTGCCGGTGACCGGCCTGGTTTTAGCGCTTCACCGCAGCCATCTACCCGTTTGGTCGACCCATAGGCAACCGTGGACCTGGAGAACCAGAGGCCCTCCATCAAAACTCCTCATTGCCTGTTCAGGCCCTTCGCCAGGCTGAGTGAACGTAGGTGACCGGGTCAGGCAGGTCACCGGCATTTCAGCCTACAGAGTGCTCAGGACCACGCCCCTCCATGACCTCCGCTGCCTACGCCTGTCAGTGCTGCACAGTTTAAGCATTCAGCTCAAATTCTCAATTAAATTTGGGTAATTGGTTGACTGAACTTTTTTCATTAAATAAATGAAATCATTTAAAAATGTGTTTCATTTCCTCAGTTTCCTTTTGTCGAATATTCAGTTTTGTCTAAAGATCTGTAACCATCCAGTGTGACAAATATGCAGTAACAGAGGACATCAGGAAGGGGGCAAATACTTTTCCACAGCGCTGCATATCAGCGTGAGAACAGCATACCGCCCCACAGCCCTCCCATTTTGAGTTACAATGCTGTGCTTTGCCCTGTAAAGTATCCCCTCAAGCGAGCTTATCACAGTGTTTGCTAAAGCAACAGACAGGCAGAAAATGCCAATCACCCGAAACACAAGCCTAAATACACCGTGTCGAACCACGTAAAGCGTTTGTGTTTTTAAAGAGCTGGTTATTTTGATTAGCAGCCAGCCTGCTGAGAGTCGGTTGAGGGCCCAGTGCATGCAGTGCCGTGCTACTTCCAGC
This sequence comes from Anguilla pacifica, assembly GCA_039654925.1. NCBI lineage: Eukaryota > Metazoa > Chordata > Actinopteri > Anguilliformes > Anguillidae > Anguilla > Anguilla pacifica. The sequence continues at coordinate 27,862,081 of CM077294.1, forward strand.
AGAGGGAGCCAGCCTACAGACCACCTCTGACCATTCTGCCGCTCTGTCCCCCCCTCCCCTTCTCCCACCAGGGACCCCCTCAGGAAGGGCCCTGATGCGCCCCGGTCTCCCAGCATCTTCACTCCGAATGCGCTCACCCAGCCAGATGCAGGTCTGCCCACAGGACAGCCAAAAATAATAGGTGTAATTCCACCAACAAATTTTTTATAGTCCACAGTACATTTGCTGCATGGACTGTGCGTGGCTCAGGATAGATTACAAAGAGAGCGAGAGAGAGACAGAGACAGAGAGCATGAGAGAGAGCAAGAGAGAGAGAGAGAGAGAGAGAGAGAGAGAGAGAGAGAGAGAGAGAGCGAGAGAGAGAGAGAGAGAGAGAGAGAGAGAGAGAGAGGGAGAGAAGCTGGTTTTGTTTGGTCCTTAGCCCTCTCTCTAGGAGCTGTTTTGAGAAGCGCAGAAACTCAAACTGGGCGGTGGGTCCTGTGTGTGTTGGCACGAGGGCGCCACACAGCTGAGGTCTGGCGCATCCGAAGCGGCCATTTCGAAATCCAAAAATGGGCGGAATCTTAACTCTTCTCTCCCCACCCCCCACCCCCACCGCCCCTCCCCCTCCAGTACAGGTCACCGCCTCGGAATCGGGTGAGATCCGCTCCGTTTCCTAACAGGATATCCTGTCCGAGAGTCAGGCCTCTGGCACCATGTGACCTCTTCACCCTCTCAGGAGCTGGTCCTGAGCGCGCGGGGGCCGCTGAGGATGGGGTCAGAGGTCACTCGCCCCGACAGTGAAACCCCAGCCCTGTCACCCACGAGCGAGGGCCGTTTTGGGGGGGACATGAACCCAGGGACTGTGCTTAGCGTGACGACCCGAGAGCAGCTTTCTGCAGCCTTATGAATGAGCCTCGGCTAGGGTGCATTTAGAAATGCCTGGCACAGGAAAACACTTTCTCTGGGTTTTTACTCAACACAGGACCACCCAAACACTTTCCCAGAGTTTTTATTTTTTATTTCCATTTTTTGTTAACAAAATATAGAACCATCCAAACACTTTTTCCTGGGTTTATTACCTCCCACAGAACCTCTCGAACACTATACCTGAGTTTCATACTTACTTCCCATAGAACCTCCTTCATATTAAGTACTTTTTGTGTTTTTTTTAAAGTTTTTTTTTAAACTTCCCATAGAACCATCTGTTAAGCATTAACAGATGGTTCTTTGGGAAGCTGGGTGTACTGAGAATTTTAAAACAATTGACTTTTTTTTAAGAGAACAGCCCTAGGTGCCCTTTAAGTTACTTTTGGAAGGCAATTGCTCCAAAGCACCAAAGCAATTGCTCCAAGTTTTTTGTTTGCACGGCTCACAAGGAGCATGCTTCGGTTGCCATGGAAACGAGAGGATCCGGGCGCGACCTGTAATTGGGGTGTAACTGTTCAATAACGCATCCGATGCGCATCACGCCACTCCTATTAGCTCAGTCATCACGGACGCCGGGGCAGCGCTGACAGAATGAAGACGGCTCCTCTGTTGGGATTGGCCGGCTCTCCTCTCAGCAGAACAGATCAATGCTGAAATGTTTCCTACTGCAGCACAGAGGTAGATTGATGCTGTTCTATAAGCATTTCGGAACTGCATGTGCACTTTTTTTTCTTACTCATGTGATACGTGTGAACTGAGGGCTGAACATCAGTAGCCCAGCAAGACTCCCTGAGGATACAGGACAGGGGCAGGGTTACCAGGGCTGGGGGGGGGGGACTGGAAATCAACACTTCCTGCCTGGACAGGAAGTGCTACCTCCACTGCCCCTTATCACTGGCTGCACAGGCAACAGGGAGGGAGAGGGAAAGGGAGAGAAAGAGAGGGAGAGAGAGAGATATATGTTCATGTGTTCAATGGTGTATGTTCTTTATATGTTCTTTTCTGTGCTGTGGCAAAATAAGTATCTTGTTGTAATGCCAATAAAGCATTTTTTGAATTGAAAATTGAAATTGAGAGAGACAGAGAGAGTGTGATAGAGAGATAGAGATAAAGACACACAGAAAGAGTGAGAGAGAGAGACTGGCACATCCCCTGAATCATTGTGCAGACAGCTGCTTCCCCCCCCCCCCCCCCCATACAGCCCAGCTGAGCTTCTGCCATTTCTGCGCAGGCAGACTGCACCGCTCCAATGCACCGGAGCAGGGGAGTGGCCACAGCACAGATGAAGCAGGGCATAGCCAAATCACAATCGCCTTTACTGGGTAAGCCAATCTGAAGAACAAGAAATGTCATTTCTAAAAATGGTCAAATAAATAAACAAAATTAAATCAAAGTAAAAGCTGCTATAAACTACAGTACTTTGATCTTTGATTAATAAAATAATAAACCAGCTAAACCACATAATACGAATTCCAACCTTACGCGCAGCACTGGGGAGTATCGGTCATGGAACTTAAACAGTGTGACAAGTGTAGCCAAGGTTCTTCGGGCAAAAGCGTAAAATAGCAACCCAATACATGTGTCTCTAGCCAAAATCCTAGTACCTTTGCCAAAACCATCATTGATTGTAAAGGCAGAAATATGGAGACAAACCAAAACAGGATGATAAAATTACAAAAGAAAACAAGGAACAGCTTTCTTTTACAGGAATTAAATAATAACCACCGGGCAGTTGGCTTGCAACAATATGTTGTTTCCCTGCAATTTAGGATATCAATTTGTTCATCTCTGAACAAGAAATACATTCTTTCAGGTAATGAGGTTAGCATTAGCTGATTCAATTAACAGTTGTTTTACTTATCGACAACAACCAAGCAGACTGTGTGTTTAAGCTCTGGATAAAAGGCCTATAATAAAGGAAGATGTGCAATTATCACTGCAATGTTCCCCCAAATCCACTTCATCCAGAACATGTGACTAATTACATAGAAACAGAGATGGTACTAAACTCCTATACAAAACTTAACTGGTGTCAGTGCGATTCTACTTAAAACAAGTCTTCAGTATTTAATGCATAACATAAGGTCAGTTTTAATACTTATTTATTAATGTGCTGTTCAGTAAAAATGTTAATTTTATTATGAACAGTATTACACTCCTGTTCATGCATGTAACTTAAATCAGAGGGGTCGAGATAAAATAATCTCAGTCTTTTTGCTTGCTCCTGTCTGTCTGTCTGTCTGTCTGTCCTCAGTGCCACCCAGCACAGTATGGACCTGGTTTACTAAGAGCTTTTAGCATGTGCAATGCCAATATCATGCTAAACCAATAACATGACCAATGATTGGTGCAAAGCAAATACCATGACCAATCATTGATCACGTTATTGGTGTGCCAAAAGGTTTAGCATGTGCTGACGGTTTAAGTAAATCAGGCCCTATGAATTTTAACAGAGGGAAAATGCAACAGGTGGGATTTCTCCCGTTTGCAAGCACATGACCACATGAGTGGGAGTGAGAAATCTCTACAGCCCAGTTCAGTTTCGGTTAAGGCCCGACCTGTTGAAGATTTAGTGAAGAGAGCTCAAATGAGAATGCAATGGGATTTAAGGGTCATCAATTTTCGATCTCCCCTTATCTTTCTCTCTCTCCCTCTTTGGAATTATCCTCCCTGGATGAATGGCAACATCTCCCATGTTTCTACCCAGACACTCTTCTGCAAACCTACAGTATTACTCAGACATTTTTATGATTCATTCTAAATTTTTCCACACATAGATCATTCGGACCCCCGAAGCTTTCAAATGCCCAAAGAAATTTTGTGGTATTGAAAAATCACATGACGGTGTGTAAGTACACAGTAGTACCACTGTACTTATACAGGTATCACTGCCACTTACCGTAAAATGGGACCAGAAAAAATGAAGAAGAAAGAAACTATTTTACTGAAAGGAAGATACATCCAGCTGAACTTTAAGTTGTTTCATGGCCTTGAAAATATGAAACGACTGAATGTGATCACATCCTCTCCATGTGAAGTGCACTACAATGAGGTAAACAAAAGTACATCTTTCAAGATGCCAGTCTTCCACCGCATGTCATTCCACTAGAATGAAAGCAAGGCAGCTTACCATATCAGTGAAAAATGAATCAGTAAAATGCACAACATAAACTGGCCACTGGAGAACAGCTTTGTTTCTCGTTCTCCCGTTGAACAGAAAGCGCCAGCTGCAGGTTCAGACAAGTAAAATCCAAAAGGAGCTTTTTTTAAAGACCGCTCAACTAAATGCCCAGGAACCAGGCTACCTTCTGAGCTGGCCTCGGCAGGGCTGGCACTGGAGTGCTGCCATGCTGCCTCCACGCAAGCCGCTACGTCGAGCGGTTCGCTTTACAGCCATAGGAACGGTCAACGGTCAGCAGGGACGCTACAGACCTTCGTTTCTGGATTTCCGGCAGCCAGTCATAAGTCATCCCTCTGGGCCCTGCGGCATGGTCATTATACGGCATTATTGCAGAGGATGAAGACGTTAAAAAGTGAAGTATCCAGAGGTGGAAAGTCCGGGGGTCAGAAAGTCTTGCCATACATTTCTTCCACCCATGAACTCAGCCAGCTGATGCTACTAACTAGTTCTACTAACTCTTGGCTGAAGAGTTAGTAGAACTAGTTAGTAGAGAATTGCGCTAATTAGCGAATCCAGATGATTGGAGCAAAAACACCGGGGAGGACTTTTACTTTCTGAACCTGGATTATGCACCTCCATGCATACCTTCCTTACTTTGTGAAGTATGTCACAAACAGCCTGTGTGTGGCTGAAAACAGGGAGGCGAGCGGGAAGGCCGCCCTTCGCGGGTACAGAACCTGCGCGCGGGCCGCCCTGCGCGACACCGGACAGCTGCGCGCGATAGCCAGTCGCGGCCCCGCCTTCCGGGGCGGCCCGCGTACCCCCGCAGCGACCCGCCCGTCTGTTTGCCCGTCTGTCTTTCCACCCCTCTGCCCGCCGGCCTCTCCCACTGCCTGCTCCGGGTGTGCCCGGGCGTCCTCGCTGACCGTGTTTGTGCTCGGAGGGGAAGTGTTGTGAACGAGAGCTCTGCCGAATGAAAGTGTCCCGACCAGCAGCATCGCCGCTTCGCTCCGGCGGCTGAGGCTGTTGTCCAACCCGCGGGGTGCCACATTTAACGCAACAAAAATCGCTGCAGCTGGGGAAGCTAGTCAGACTGGAAAACACGGATATGCTACTTATTCCACATGCAACTAAACAATGGCGGTAAAATACGCGGCGCTGCGTTCAGCCGGACAGCTAGCGGTCCGGACAGCTAGCGGTAAAACCTGACAAGCTGGATCGGCTAGCAAACATTCAGTACGCAGCCAGCACCAACTGAAAATACAACGCAATGCAAAACAATACAGAACAATACAATGCGGCCTTTATTGTCTGACAAAGATTGGAAAATTGTATTTAGACTCACCACAGGCGCAATAAAAACACACAATAACAACATAATCAACCACAGACAGCACTGAGACACCAGCAACATCATCCTGTATATATGAAGTACAATAGCTACACTTGAGGAGAATTTTTTGTTTTGTTTTCATGCGTTTAAAGGTGTATTTAAAGTTCTTTTTGCTTATATGATAGATCTGCACAAAAAAAAGCTTTGGTCAGCAGGGCACTCAACTTAAGGACCAACGGAGCCAGTGATGTTCTTTCAGTGTATAAAGCGATAACAGACAGCCCTTTAAGCCAATGGCACACCGGAGGCCAGGTGTTGCATGATTGCAGACCTGCTGCCTTAAAGGGTTTCAGGAAGCTGATCCCAATTTCAGTTTAATTTTAACATGTTTTTTGTCAGGTTTGAACAATCAACTACTCATCTGGTGCTTGCGTCAAGAGAAATATTCCTACCTGTGATGAACGCCATTAATTGGCACCCTACTGCAAGCTTGTGTTTCTCTTCCTGTCTATCTGCCTGGCTCTCTAAGAGCTCTGCCAGTCTACCTGCACAGCTTTGCCAATGCTACCGATGCAGGTATGCTGCTAAGCATTTAATGGCCAGACCTTGGGGTGGTGGGAGTGGCAATGACTACAATGACTACAAGCAGTGAGACAGGAAGAGAACCCAATGTCCAAACAGTGATGGACACATTGACAGGCAAACAGACAGACAGCAAGACAGAAAGACACACAAAGGTCAGCCCCACTGCCCTACCCCAAATCCCAGAATCTGACCCTCCTGCTGGTGACCAATTTTTCCAGTTTAGTTCACATGCCCCCTGCGCATCACCCTGAGTTGTATAACCTTTGTGAACACATGGTACAACAGGTCACAGGAAATCCCCCACGTCTCTCTCCTTTTGACTGGTCTCTCCCGAATCGCGCGACCCGCAGAGGCACAGTGCTAGCACGGACAGGCTGAGTGCAGGACCCAGGCGCAGGGGTGGGGGGCGGGGGGTGATCTGTTTCCAATTTTCTCGCCCCTCCGCCCCGGCGAAGTCACCCTCCGTCAACAATGACAAAACAAGAAGGAAATAAATAAAGACAGAGATGGAATCGCCCGTGCTTTTACAGAGGCACTTCTGCAGCACTTTCCTTACTGCCCAGCTTGTGTGTGTATGTGTGTGTGTGTGTGTGTGTGGGTGTGTGTGTATGTGTGTGTGTGGGTGTGTGTGTGTTTGCTTCCTCGCTGTGATAGCAGGGGGTTTGGGGGTAGGGGGGAGGTCCAGAACCATGGGATAGTGCCAACCAACAGCGTAAACACCAAGTCCTCTTTAGCAGTAGACACAAGTTTGGGGTGTTGCAAGTGGGGTGGGGTGGGGTGGGGGGGGCGGGGGAGACCCACTGCGGTGGACAGGCACCAGGAGTGTACCCGGGAGCTTACTCCGGAGGTGTATGGGATCACAGCAGTGTTAAAAGTAGACAGGAACGGAGAGTAAAATCCCTGCTGCTCAAACGTCCCCCCGTCCCGCACCTCTCAGGGTAGCGAGTACGAGTTCACCCTGTCCTTCTGACCGAGCTAACAAAGTCAGCTGGCTAAGTCCTCTGGCTACACCCCTGTCACAACCACCAGCACCCCCTGCTCCCAAACACACACACACACACCCACACACACTCCCCACAAACACACACACACACACACACACACACACACGCGCGCGCACTATCGCAAACTAGAAATAAAAACTGCTGTTCTTACCGGCTTGCTGTGTGTACATCCAGTTTGGGAATCTCAGCGCGGGTCCTTAACCATGCCCCGTCCCGGCTCACAGGGAGCGAGGGGTCCAGACCGAGCGAGGAAGGCAGAGAGAGAGGGGGAACAAACGCGCGGCGCAGCTGGCGGACTCTCCCTCCCTTACGCGCTCACGCTCAAACACACTCGCGCACTGCTGGCCTCCGCTATCGCCACTCCGCAACTTCTGCGAGCACAGCCCCCAAAACTTGGACCAGCGAAACGCAAGAGAGAGAGAGAAAAAAGAGTGAGAGTGAGAGAGAGAGAGAGAGAGAGAGAGAGAGGGAGGGGGGAGGGATCGTCTCCAAAGAGGCTGGAGGCAGACTGAGAGAGACAATGACAGGAAACGCTATATCAGGACGTAAAAATACCAATATAAAAATAATAAAATGGTACAAAAACAATAACAAAGACATTGAAAACAACTTGCACACAGCACCCCTACCCCCAGTAAAAGCAATGACAATGTTCAGGTTTATGCACAAGAGACCATTTTTGTTACCAGTGTTGAACCACAGAACAAAGTGAAAGTTTTGATTACGTGAGATGCAAGTCTTACATGATGGCTTCATCATATCATAACACACCTTACCGTGTCTTATGAGCTATTGCTGAAAATGTTTTTCCAAATTGTCACTTCCTAAAAGTGCCTGTAAGGGGAGGGGAAAGGAGATTCAAAGCTTTTAAAGAGTGATACACACACACACACACACACACACACACACGCACACACAAAGAGGCACATTCACACACATAATTGAGAGTGCAGTAATGTAGCTTAATGAATAATGGAACATAACCGTAACCTGAGGCATAGAGATTTAAGTGGCAGGCAGACTGGAGCAACTCAGCCAGTGAGAATGACCCAGAGCGCGGCTTACAGTACTCAGCTCCATTAACATACTGTATTCTAATAATACACTGCGTTACAACCAGTGCAACACAAACTATAATTGCCTTTTTTCAATTTTCTTGTAATAGAAATAATCTATTAAAAATCATCAATGACTACAGCAACCATTATTATTATGATTATTATTATTACTATCAATTAAATAATAATAATAATAATAATAATAATAATAATAATAATAATAATAATAATAATAATAATAATAATAACCATCTAATGGGCTTGCACACAGCTTGTAGTGCGACTACCAGGTACGTGTTCCCTGAGATATATCAATATATCAGTGTAGAAAGCTCTGTCCTTCCCGGTGCCCTCACCCACCCACCCGATCCCTGGCCCCTGCCCCCCCCCTACCCATCCCCCCCAGGACCTGTTCTGCCCACTGCTCCTCCATCAACCACAATGGACAATGGCCATATTCTTACCCAGTACTGATTGCACACACAAGGGGAGGCATTTCACCCCTCTAATTCAATTTCCTCTGCTGCAGGATCCAGGGATGGGACAGAGAGGGGCGGGTTGTGGGGAGGGAGGGGGGTTAGGCAGTCTGAGTGAGCCAGTCCCTTGTGGAATAGCTTCATGGCAGATTACAAGCTACCCCCCCCCCCCACCCCAGAAGTTAGCTGATTAAGTAATTGATTGATAAACTGTTTAGCTAATCAATTGGCGAATGAATTGGTCTGTAAAATGCTCACTTCTCTTCAGCAGCAGCAGATGTGCGGACGGCTGGTTTCTCTCAGTCGGGGTTCTGCGTTCTCCCCGCGCCGCTCACTTCCTGTGCCCTTCCGGGCGGACGGGCTCGGAGAAGCAGGGGCCGTTCCGGATGGACGCGCAGCGAGGCCGGCTGGAGGACGCGCCGAACGATGACGCCTCCTGGCTCCGCAAGCGAAAACTGCTGCCTGGAAACAAGCAGCTGGGGACTGAGATACGGGACACATACACCCCACACTGAAGAGGCCCACCCTCACAGAACACCTCTTAATAAAGGAAACAACACTGCTCACAGCTTTGATTGATAAATCCCCCCTCCATCTGAAAGTGTCATTCAACGTACATTGCATTCACTTTGCAGTGTAACCATCAATGTTCTCGCAATGATCTATTTTCTGGTTACAACCTAAACAAAACTGGTTAAACATAAATATTAAGACTGGCTATAACTTAAATTTTTTATTATAGCACCATGAAATGGTAAACGGACTGCATTTATATAGCGCTTTTATCCAAAGCGCTTTACAATTGATGCCTCTCATTCACCAGAGCAGTTAGGAGTTAGGTGTCTTGCTCAAGGACACTTCGACACGCCCAGGGCAGGGTTTGAACCGGCAACCCTCTGACTGCCAGCCAATCGATCTTACCTCCTGAGCTATGTCGCCCCATGAAAAATGTCATTTTGTCCCTTTCAGAAGATGTTTTTGATGATCTTAAAATATAGGTTTCTGTAAGACACCGCAAAGAGCTTAAAATTTTGTAAAATTACTTTTCTGTTTTGTAGACGGAGATATTTTTTGTACTTCTGTAGTATTTCTGTAAAGAATATTACAGAATTTAATATATTGGTTACACCGTATTACCATGGCTGCTGTACACCTAATGACATATACAGTAGGGCAATTTTACAGCAATAGCCTGGGATTTAGTTTTATTTGATCTAATAAACACACACATACACATACACGGTTGCTTATGTTTGTGTTATAAAAGGAATACTTTAGGTTTACTACTGTAATATACATTGTGAAGGTGCTACAAATGCAAAATCCTGCAAATGCACTGTATTCATTTTGTACTGATAATACTAAACAAAAACAAGATTCATAGGATCTTGACTTTAATTCTTTCACACGTAAGTTCCAAAATATTTCGAACGGCCGCACAGCCTGTTTTTTTCCCCGCATGTAACCGGCAGTTATAGAACTTGACTCTTACATCACACTAGTTTTCACATAGTTGAAGTTGCGCTTGATATGAGTGCAGATATTAGTGCATTAACTCTAATTGCACCCTTACCCGTTAGTGGGGAAACTGCCAAACTGCCTCCACATCAGCGGATACCAGCCACGTTCACCTTACCCCGTATGAACACAGGGCTCTGCACTTTGAGTAGCTGTGCTCTGTTTCACAGCCACTGCTGTTGTATTTTAAAAGCCTAATTTAATCTTCAATTTTTCCTGCACTGGATATCCGATAATTCCGTTCAGCTCAATACATAAATAAACAATGTGTACAACGACACTAGATGGCTCTCAGTGTGTGTCAGGCAGGAGGGGATTGTCTAAATCGTTAGCTAGATACCGGAAATGTCTATTTCATTCGTATCAATAAAAAAAATCATCTAATGTCAGCTAATTGTTTGTGTGGTGAAAATGTCTTTATTTGCAATTATTTGCAGGTTTTCAAAAACATATTTTACAAAATAATGTATTCCGATTCTAGCAAATATTCTAACACCCACGATGAAGGTTGTGTGATCACAATATGCTAAAATGAAGCCCATAACAGGGGTGTTATGTGACAAAGATTACTCACTTGTTTTGGACAATCTTCCCTGAAGACTTGATAGGGAATTAATAGGGGGTTACATTATGTAGGGAGCAAACGGAGCTTCTTTATCACGTACCATCTTTGGTTGAACGTAGAAAAACGCAATGGCAGCGCAGCAAAAAACATTACCGTTAAATTATTTTCAACTATGGCAGAGTGTTTACTGAATCATTTTGATCACTCGTGGGTTTACCCATGATGTGATACATTGTACATTTAGCTCATTTAGACAGCTTGGTTAGCATTAGCTAACTGTATAACCAAGTATATTTGTTCCAACGCTAAACTGTTGCTACTTCTGAGCAAGAGTGAAAGTCCGCATAAACAAATAAATGCTCACATTAAGGACATAAAGAGTTGCGGAGAGTTTACTGGATACAGTGATTTTGTGGAAGATAAGTGTGTTTAGTCCTAGAAAGTACAAGATTTAACCCAAACGCTGCTTGTTGTCATTCGTAATTAGATGTTCTAATCTTGTGTTCTGGTCACAGCGTTGTACGCATCACCTATCTAGTGTGGTAACACTCGTATGACCCTGCGCTCCAAAGGGTGAAGTCAGAGTCTCCTGGGGACATTACTGAATGATAACCCGAGGAGGGGGAGGAGGAATCTCCTTTCAGTGGCTCTGGAGCAGAGAAGCCATGGAGTTTCTGGTCACACTGAATGATTTTGGTCACTTGATTGGTCACTGTAAAATGATTTAACAGCCAATTGCTTGGCAACCTATCCCAAATCATGACCATAAACTTAAGTGTGCACAATAAACATTTACACTGAATGAAATATTTTTAAATATTACTTATTATTTTAAGAAACTGGTTTTAAAAAACTGGTTGTTTACTTCGTACCCAGCACATCCAGGTTTGGATGGCTTAATAACCTTTCTCCTCAGTCAGAGGCTCCATCAAAATGGTTCTTATCTTATCAAATGTGTTTGCAGCAAGTACATACATACTCTGCAGATAACTGATCCATAAATGGTTTGCAATTCATAATACTGTAAACGCTACGCACCCTTACGAAACAAGCCAGAGTAATGAATGCATGGGTTTATTATGATTTTATCATTTCAATAACATGTCTGTTGTTTGGATTTATCTTTGGAAGTTAAACCACATGACATTTTGCGGTTTAAAATGGCAAGAATCCCTGAATTTATTATGAGCCACAGTTACATAACACTAAATATATTTGTATTCACTGGTCATTTTGGAAAATATTATTGCACACGATACATGTGTCAGAACGTCATGTAGACGTCGGTACTGCTCGTGCGTGTGTCATTCTGAACAAAGTTAAGTTGCAATTTAGGAGAGTGTGCGAGTCTTTATTTTCCCCTGGATGGCCGTTGCATGAAAAAGAGCCAGAGCAAGAGGGTGTTTTCCTGAAAACTGCTCAGATTGGCTTCAGGGGTCTGATTCCTGGCAGGCTGTGTAAGCAACTTGTGTCAGAGTCGGCGAGATGACGAACAGAGCAAATGTGTTTGTAATCAGCACGGCTTCGAGGGGAAGGGGGACCTGCTCGCCGTGACGTCAGCTGCGTCATCCCGAAGCCCCCCACCCCCCCTCCCCCACCCCAATCCCACCCCTATGCAGAGTCCCAGCCCAGTTAACACGAAACGTTTCCAGAACATTTGGGAAGGATCCAGTTCGATCCCCATTCGGTCATAAGATCACGTTGTAATGACAACATTCCCCAAACAGTCTGAGAACATATTTATTGTTCCGTACAAGCTCTCCCAAAGCCACGAAAAACATTCCGGGCATATCCCTGCAACCTTACTGGCAGCACCCCCCGACGGTTACTATTTATTATGATAAAAAAAAACATTACGGAAGATATGTGTCAAATACATTTGAAGAATGTTCCAAATGGAAGAATTGAAATGCCAGATTTCATTGCCAACAGCGCTGATAAGTTTAATACAAACGAGCCTCTACAATTACATTTTTTAAACTTGAACAGAAAAAACAGTTCCTGTCTTGTAATTTTAAGATAACATTCAAGGAACATCCATAAAATTGGACAAATGTTTGTGCTGGTTTCCTCTAACATTTTTAACCAGTGTGCACACTGTGGTGTGACTGGATAGTACACAGAGGCCTGATGATGCAATCTGGGGAAGCCCCATCCCCCCACAAGATCCCTCCCTCAGCCAACTCTCTGCCCCAAGTAGCAGAAGCAAACACACACACACACACACACACACACACACCTATATGTCTACACATGCACGTACACATGCACAGACAGGTGGCACATGCATGCACACATACAAACAAGCATGAGCAAATGCACGCATGCAAACCCAAACACGCACACCTTGGAAAAAGAGCGACAAAAGTAAAGAAAACTGGGCGAAGCAGGAAGTTAGCAGAGTCCAGTTACGTCAAACAAACTCCAGCATGATGTGACACAAGAACTGCCCCCAACCCAAGACCTTGTGCTCATGAGAAACCGATATAACTAACACTCTGTAACTGAAGCCAGTCGGAGTGGATAAGATCTTCACACTGGATTCACTTGATTTGCCTTCTCACCTTCTCCCGCTCCCAGCTGTCGATATATAGACCGCTGCGGCTTGCGATCTTCCTCGCGAAAGCCTTGCAAAGCCAGAGAAAAATAGACCTGGGACGGCGCCAGCGATGCCGGCTGGCCTTCGGATGGATGCGCATCCGATCGCACATTCGTCCGTTGCCCTTGTTTAGTTAGCGCATAATCCGGCTCTTCCTCTTCACCACCACTGACGCAAAAAGTCAGAACAATAAGAGATGAAAGAAGCGGTTAGAGCTCCAGCTGGCCCCGGCGTGCGTGTGGTCCGACCGCGCGTGCGCGTTCGCAGGGCGGGCATGAGTCACCCGCGGAGTCACAGCCCTGAATCTAATAAAAAAAAAACTGAAACAGTATTTTATTCTATAAATGTATTATATATATTTGGAATGTTCTCAGACAAAATGGGATATGAGGGCATGAGAACATGTGCATGCTTGATGACAGGAACAGGCCATTCAGCCCACCTAGGCTCCTCATTGGTCCTACAGTCTAGAGGAGGCATCTCAAGCTTCAGTCCTGGAGAGCCAACCGTATCTGCAGGTTTAACTCTAGTCCTGAGGGGCCACAATGCCTGCCAGCTTAACTCCAATCCTGCAGGGTCACTGGACCTGCAAGTTCTCAACACGTTTCGATGATTAAGTCGTTAAATCAATGACTGGCTAAGGAGTCCACACACCATTTTTCCAAGGTCCGGCTGCTGATTGAATGGAAACCGTAAAAAAAGAACTCCTGTTCAAGAGAGCATCCAGCACTGCCTCAAGCCTGGCTTTCAACACCCCAAAGATCTCCACATGATGTCACACCTCTGGCCCAGCATGGTGTGGGAAGCCTGCTGACCTGCCATTTGATCTGTACGATGGCGAGCAGCCCACGGATGAGAAGGCGAACCCTGGTGGACCTCCCCCGTCCCCGTGGGGTCATTAGACGCGCAGGCGGGGGCGCGGTTCACCTTCAGAGACACCCCGCCCAGCACAGTGAAGAGAGGAGCGAGACCTGCATGGCTAAAGAGTACAGCTGGATGTCTCTCTCAGAGAACAGAGATGGTGGGGAGGACAGTGGGAAAGGAAAGACCTCTGCTTAATGCACCACCGCACTGGTGGACTCACAGGCAGTGCAGTATAAAGGTTAGGGAACTGGATCCATTCCCAGCCGGGTTTCTGTTGCTCTATCCTTCAGTAAGATCCTTAACCTGAAGCGGTTCAATAAACATCCAGCTGTATAAATAGACTGTATGTAAAAATGTAATCTGTGTAAGTCACTCTGGAAAAGAGCTTCTGCCATATAGTGGTACATAACTGCAAAAAATGGGCAATAAATCAACAATGAAAAAGGATAGAAACACACACATCCAAAATGTCAACAGGTGCCAGACAGAAAACAAATCATAATAGATAAAGTGGAGTCCACACACTGCCTACTGCCCCAGTGATGAAAATCTTTACCAACACCACCACGCATGAGGTTTTGAGCTACATGCTCTTCATCGGACCAAAGAACAGCTGAAAATGCCACCACAATTATTAAATGGCACCATCTTCAAATGCAGCTTCCAAATATGGAAAACAAAAATGGATGTCTAAAAAAAGAAAGATAAAGAAATTATGGAATAACTTACCAAGAGTTAAAGCACATCCTTGGGCCATCCGGGGCTGGATAATGTCTAAAGGAGGAGCCGAGATGGGTTGGATGGCCTGTTCTCATGATCTCATGTTCTTAAGACAATAGAAAGGAAAATTAGAGGTGCTATGGAAAGTAAAAGCTCAGAGGTATTGCTCTTCAGTGCACGCAAATTCCCAGAATGGATGAAATCCTCATTATTATCAATCCATCCATTATCTATTCCTACTTATCCTGGGCGGGGTTGCAGGGGTGCTGGAGCCTATCCCAGCATGCATTGGCGGGAGGCAGAAATACACACGGGACCGGCTGCCAATCTATCGCAGGGCACACACACACACCATTATTCTCATTTCACCAGTACTAAAATATTGTGCTTAGCCCACACTTCCAACAAGGGTGACTGCATTGCAGTCATAAATGTCCGTGTGTACGTTCTTTACATTCACAGTTTATCTTGACGGTTACAGCGCCGATTCTAGTGTTTTACTGAAGAGCACAACTGCAGTTATGCTCCAAAGCACAGAACCCGCGACCTTCCGGATCCACGGCACCGCACCCGAGATGGGCGACCCCCTGACCTCGCCCGCTCAAAGACCAAATACGAATCGGCGCGGCAACAGAGCTCAGACATGGCCGCTCCGCCAAGCCTCCGCTAACTCGGTTACGTAAAATGAGACACATCTGACTGCTGTTAGAGAAAAAAAGATCAACAATTGGATACACATTTTTATTCTATTATCAGTTGGATTCACACAGGAGGAATTTGCTGGGAAATAGTTTTCGTCCACTCCAATATTTTTTTCCCCCTCTTGGTTGTTGGCAGGAGCCGAACAGGAACACATGGGGACTGGAAAAAAAAAGAATATCTGGAGCCCTCTAATGGGGCAATCTTAAAGGGACAGACCTCTTTATGTCCAGAGCCTGTTAAAGTCCCTGCTTCCCCTGAAACTGACTGGCTGTGGTTTATGAATGCCCCCTATTTCAGAAGGCTAAAGGGGGTCAAGGTCATTCTGTCACTGGGACAGAAAGATCTGGGGCTTTTCCTTCACTTGACCCAGTTCAGACGGCGTGGTGCGTTCCTCTGCTTGCGTCCTCAAGCACACAGGGCTCCATTCATTTGGGCTGAGTGAGTACGCATGATACAGCGCTGGAATGATCTAGAAGTTTTCTGTGCTACTGGGAGGAGAGAAGCAGGAGGGCTGGCTTTGGTGTCCTCATCATCGTTAAAATCATCATTATCGTCATTGTCCCAGCGATCACGGTCATCTTCGTCCTCGCCACCATTGCCTTTACCCTTATTGTCTTCATCGTCATTAATGTCATAGTGATCACCATCATCATCGTCACCGTTATCGCTATCACCTTTGTCACTACCTTCTTCGCCATCACCACCATCATCATCCACAGCAGCTCCACCCATTGCTGAGGACGTGCATGCTAACATGCATGTGCTCTTCCAAACTGATCGAGAATGTTGGGCATTAGACAAAAAATGGGTAAATAAGTTGTTGAAAAAGACTTTAAAATATTCTAATTGTGTTATTAACATTTGAAAAAATTAAACAGAAGACATTAGCCTGCACAGGTTAAAGGGTTAAATATATAAGTATTAAAAGTATCCTTCCTTTTAACTAGCCTAGTTGCAGTTGTTGATGATGGGACTTGACAGTGATTTCATTGTATTTTCATTTGGACATTATCTGGGGGGCTTGAAGTAAACCTTAGCTTAAAGATCAATAAAGAAAGTAACCCTGTACACTCCTGATGGGATGGGAGGGGGAGAGATGTGCCTCCAAATTGAAGGATCTGTTTTTATTGCTTGATGAATTGGTGGCTTTAGAGCAGTCTGAGGGGTTAAGTGTCGTGTTTGACCTCGGGGGTAAAGAAGCAGAGGAGAGGTCAGAGCTCTGTTTCCCTCTAAGGACCGTTAAACTGGCCCACATGTGCTCTCTCCACCCCTCTCCCCTCCCCTCCGCTCCACACCCACGCACCCCTCCAGCCTGTGGGACAATCGTCCACCAAATCAGAGAGAGACAGCATAGCCTGCCGTGTGAGAGAGAGACAGCACAGCCCGCAGTGTGAGAGAGAGACAGCACAGCCCGTTGTGTGAGAGAGAGACAGTAAGGCTGCATCAAAATCTATACCCACACACAGACTCGACTCCATAGTGGTCTAATTAGCAAAGAGCCTCTACTCAAGAACCAATCTAGTGTGATCAACCGGTATTGCCTCACCACAGGGGTACAGGCAATCCACAGTATGACTCAACCTGCAGCCTGTGGAGAAACCCCTTTTCCTGTCTTGTTCCTGTGTGTACTTCTGTGCATAACTTTTGACCAAACGTCCACCATATCAACTCATCTCTCACTGCCACTCTTATTCCCTCTTTCTCCTCCTCCCTATCTCTTTCTTTTCCTCCCTCTCTCTCAACCAGTGTCTTTCTCTCTCTTTCACTCTCACGCTCTCCCCCTCCCTCTCTCTTTCTCACTGGAAAGAAAATCAAGATTTCCTGTAACATCAGGAGTATTTTAGAGGACCAAACGGCAGGGAAGATAAGTTCTTGTGTTCTGGTGCTGATAAAGGGGGAAGGCCCGGTCCCTTTGTTGGTAATTCCCAGCGCGTAGCGTGAGCTCTTATCCGGAGAGAGGGCGGAAGGAGGAGGGAAAGTTCTGGAAAGGGAGCCGGGGCCAGTTGTTGCGGGGCTGTGGCGGTGGGTTCCCCAGAGACCCCCAACTCGCTCCCGTCTGGCCAGGACGGGGCTAAAAATAGCAGGAGAGCAGGAAGGTAGAGGGGTGAGAGGTACGGGGAAGGGGGAAGGGCTTCCCGTTATTCAGTGCAGACAAAAGCACCCCCCCCCCCCCGCCCCCACACACAGCTGCTGTCTGTCCGTCTGTCCGAATCTGCAGTCCCTCTCAGAGCCCCAAAATGCGCTCGCACGCACCTGAAATGCACTGTCATGTTCATACACATGCATCTGCCTGCTGCGTGCACACACACACACACACAAAGCCACTCCAGTCACATTCTCTTTCACACAAACACACACATGCACATGAGCACACAAGGACACGCTCGCACAAGAAAACACACTCACACACACATACACAAACGCACACACACAAACACACAAACACACACTCGTACATGAACATATAAACATACACTTACACATGAACCCACAAACACACACATGCACATGAACACACAAACACACACACACACACACTCACACACACAGCTGAAGCGTCCGTTAGAGCTGGAACTCTGGAATGCCTGCGCATGAGGAGATGGAACAGCTGTGCAGAGAGGAGAACCAAACTGGAGGGAAAGAGAGAGAGAGAGAGAGATGCTGGAGAGAGGAAGCCTGGTGGGAAGGGGGGTGTTGAGTCTCCAAATATCCAAGTGTTTTAGATCAGCGGTTTGGAGGGGCTGTGGGGGGGGGGAGCAGCGCTCGGCCAGGGTGGGGGTGTCAGGTCTTCATTCATGAGGAGGGGACTGGGTGCCTGACTCACTGCTGCTGGTGGATTTCATTAGGCAGGCAGAGGGTGGAGACCAGGATGACGAATTAGGAAAATAATCAGAGGGGAGGGGTTTGGGGGTCTATCACAGCGGGACTGCCTGTCCGCACAAGCCAGAGGGAGAAGAGAGGGGAGACGGGACGGCCCACATTACAGTAAACCAGAGAAGAGGTTTTACACTCACGCACACAGTATACACACACATATACACACACACACACACACACACAGAAATATACTAAGACAAACTTACACACACACATAAACACACACCCCCATGCATAAATGTGCACATGCACATGAGCATGCACACACGCGCACACACACACACACACACACACACACACACACACACAGAAATATACTAACATAAACTTACACACACACATAAACACACACACCCATACATGAACATGCACATGCATACAGTACTTGTGTGCACACACACGTCTGCACATACATACTCACATATAAGCATGCACACACATTCACATCTAAACACACACACAGACATGCATGCACACACGCTCCCACACTCTTGAGAAAGGGGACATCATCCATCTAACCCAAAACATTACAGCACTGTTCTATAGAAACACACATCAACCCACCAGCATGCTTATGCCAAACAAGTACACATATCACTTGCAAATGTAGGTAAACTGAAGACAGCAGTTCAAGTTAAAACATCTTTCAGGGATCTTAATGCACAGCTGAAATACGTAAGGAACCTGGTTTCTATCTTTGTAAAGCCTGTCTTTGTGTTGCATGGTGTTCAGCCATTTTAAGAGACCCTACCCCTGAAATATGTGAAATATTGAACAGTCAAGTGCAGCCTTGATGCGCAGCATGCGAGAGGCACCTGCCTGCGAACCCCCGCCCGGATCAGAGCGCTTCACACGGGGTCAGGTGCTCTGAGGGAGAGATAGCGATCTCCACAAACAGGTGCAGTGTGCGCCTGTGACTGTAAAACCCCCTGAAACACCCACCCTCACACAGCCACAACGTAGATTCCGGCACACATGCACACACACACACACACATACAGTACGCACACACACGCACTCACAATAAAGTAATCACACACACACACACACACACACACATACAGTACGCACACACACGCACTCACAATCAAGCAATCACACACACACACACACACATACAGTACGCACACACGCGCACTCACAATCAAGTAATCACACACACACACACACGCACACACACGCATACACACATACAGTATGCACACACACGCACTCACAATCAAGTAATCACACACACACACATGCACACACACACACACACACACACACATACAGTACGCACACACGCGCACTCACAATAAAGTAACCACACACACACACACACACACACACAAATGCACGCACACACTCACATACAGTACGCACACACGCGCACTCACAATCAAGTAATCACACACACACACATGCACTCACACAAACACACACACACGCACACACACACTCACATACAGTATGCATACACACACACACTGACAATCAAGTAATCACACACTCATGCACACACACACAAATGCACGCGCACACACACACTCACACACTCACATACAGTACACACACACACACACTCACACAGTATGCACACACAGGCACTCACAATCAAGTAATCACACACACACACACACGCACGCCCATGCACACACATGGACACACACACTCACATACAGTACACACACACACAAAATCACATAAGCACACACCCACACAAACACTCACACACACATACACACACACACACAAATATGTCCATGCACATGGACATACACTCGCACAGTACGCACACACACGCATTCACAATCAAGTAATTACACACACACACATACACGCACACACATACACACACACTCACAGACAGTACACACACACAATCACATAAGCACACACCCACACAAACACTCACACACACACATGCACACACACACACACACATGCGCATGCACATGCACACACACTCACACAGTACGCACACACACGCAATCACAGTCAAGTAATCACACACACACACACACACACACAGATGCACGCACACACATACACACATGTACACACACTCACACAGTACGCACACACACACTCACAATCAAGTAATCACACACACATGCACGCACGCACATACACACATGCATACACACACTCACATACAGTACACACACACACAATCACATAAGCACACACCCACACAAACACTCACACACACACACACACACACACACACACAGAAATTGTGTGGCCCAGAGACGCTTGTGACCCTTAAGATCTTCACAGAATGCCTATGCCAGCGGCAGGCTGTGTACACACAGGAATACCAGCGCTCGCTCTCTCTCTCCCTCCCTCCCTCCCTCC
>CM077294.1:27887751-27892751 GCA_039654925.1 Anguilla pacifica
GCCAGACTCAGATTAAACATTATATACATAGATAGACGGATAAATAGAGAGAAAGAGAAAACAGGATGAGAAAGAGAGAAGCACCATGCAACATAGCCATCGTTGTTGACTTGTCCACGAGCACAAAGCCCGCGCTTCAGAGACGCTCCCGCTGAACGCGCGCGCGTTTGCACACCGACATCACTCGGACGTCCGCGCCGGCGGCGCGAAAATCAGGCCAGAGACAAACAGCCAGCCTCTCATCGCAGGGAGCGAGCCGTCTGAAAGCAGAAAAATGAAAACGAGGCAAACATATCAGCCAACCCCAGGGACGAGCGCGGCTCAGACGCTAACCCCGTCCCAGAAATAGATCTGCCGTTTCAATCGCCATTAGGCTCCCAGAAGGGAGAGGACACGCACGGCATTTCTGTTTTGACTCCGAAATTGTCTTCCTTCCAGATACAAAAATAAACAAACACACAGAAAACCACAAGGTTAAATTCGGCAGACTTGTGTGAGGAGATTTTTTAAAAACGTCTCCAGCTCAGTGATTGCATGTTTCACAGAAGCAACTGGGAAAGGGAAGAAAGGGGATGAGAGAGAAAGAAGGAGGGAGAGAGAGAGAGAGAAGGAGAGAGAGAGAGAGAGAAAGAGAGGGAGAGAAAGAGAGGGGGAGAGAGAGAGGGGGAGAGAGAGAGAGGCAGAGCACAAGAGAGAAAACAGGAAGTGAGGGGGAAAGAACTGAAAATGAGTATTTTTATACAGAAATATAATCTCTTAAGGGAATGGGTAAAAAAAATATTAATTTCTTCCCATTTTCAACACAGGAAGCAAATGATAAACTTAAAAAATGGACCTTGGAAAAACCATAAAAGATTATAGAAGTCATAATTTAGCAGATAGATTACCCACAAAACCCCAGTGCAAAGGCTGTGGGTGTAACAAAAAAATTAACTGCATATTGAAACTCTCACAAATAAGCACACAGCCATTCAGAAAATAATATTTCCATCAAAATTCAACCATAAGTCCAGGGTTTAGAGCACTCCCCTGTATATAGTTTATTTGAAATAGGATTTGGTCACAGTTCCAGTGGCTCAGCGCCGTTGACGCTGGTGCCACTTCATGTGGCTGTGGAGGCCGATGCGTGAGCCACACACTTGTCCACAGGTGGGGCAAGGGAGCCCAGATGTTGGGGTAATGCCGGCAGCCCTCTGGTGTCCTTGGGCACGTCTTTCGGTCCTCCTCTGTTGCATGGTGTGATGTATTTGTTCGGCCACCCTGGCACAGGTGACCTTCCAGGCCGATCTATCGAGTGCCAGAGGTTCCAGATGGATGGGGTTTATGTTGCAGCGCTTCAGGAGGTCTTTGGTGTAGTCCTTGTAGCGCCTCTTTTGTCCGCCAGCGGCCCGTTTTGCGGCGCTGAGTTGCCCATAGAGGGCTTGGTTGGGTAGGCGGTGGTCAGGCATGCGGATGGTATGCCCTCTCCAGCGAAGATGTTTTCTAGCCACTGCTGCTTCCATGCAGATGGAGTTGGTCATGGACAGAATCTCAGTATGGGGGATTCGATCTTCCCAAGACAGGCCGAGGAGCTTTTGAGAGGGACGCTCCGACGGTTGCGGCTTACCATCCGGAGTTGGGGGAGCAGACCGTTTTTGGACAACCTTTCCTAGGTCCTTCCCCGCCAGGGGTGAGCAGTGTGGGGCTGCTCAGACGCAATGGAAGCTGCGGAGGAGACGCGCTGTTCCATGCCGCAATCTCAGCGACCGTCACTCCATTGCCGCCTGTGGGCATGGCTTGGCTAGGCACTCCCTGCCACATCCTTGGCCTGTACCTGCCGCCATTCCATATTGCAACAGGGCTTTGGGCTGGGGGGTAGAGCAAGGGGCTGCGCAGGGAAAGGATTAGGGTGAGGGTGCGGGTGCGCAGTCCTCACTCCCACCATCTTCACGCCGCCAGACGTACTTCCAGTGGCATGAGGAGCTCACGACAACCTTCGTCTGGCTGGGGCTGCAGGGGACTGCCGGTGGTCCGGTCTGCTGGACTCCGCCTGTGCCTATCCCCAACTGCAGATTTGAGCTCAGGGTTTACTCCCCTAGCCATCGTACCTTCCAATGGTTTACCCATGTGGCAGTGGGACAGTGATTGGGGGAACACCTCTAGGGACCACTGCAGCTCCCAGATCCCCTACTGATTCAGCCTGGGGTTGCGAACCCCCAGTTACCATGGGCTGCCAAGAGGAGGCATAGTAGGAGTCTTGGTGAGGGAGAGGCCATGTACTGACTACAGAAGACTTACACACTGCTTCCTGGACCCCGGCTGGGGTGGCCAGCAGCAGAAGCTGAAGGAGGGAGATTGCAAGCATCCCTACATGCAATGGCCCGCTTAGCAGACTGCACTAGATGCATCACAACATCCTGCTGGCAGTACAGCCAGCCAGCCCACACACACACACACACACAGACACTGTACGGCAGACTGGCACACACACACACACACGCTGTACGGCAGGCTGGCACACGCACACACACACACACACACACACACATGCTGTACGGCAGGCTGGCACACACACACACACACACACACACGCTGTACGGCAGGCTGGCACACACACACACACACACACACGCTGTACGGCAGGCTGGCACACACACACACACACACACACACACACACACGCTGTACGCCAGGCTGGCGCACACACACACACACACACATATGCGCTGTATGGCAGGCTGGCACACACACACACACACACACACACACACACACACACGCTGTACGGCAGGCTGGCACACACACACACACACACACACACACACACACACGCTGTATGGCAGGCTGGCACACACACACACACACACACGCTGTACGGCAGGCTGGCACACACACACACACACACACACACACACACACGCTGTATGGCAGGCTGGCGCACACACACACACACACACACACACACACACACACACGCTGTACGGCAGGCTGGCACACGGCACAGCGGCCCCAAACTTAATGTCCCCACATCAGTCACGTTGGCCGCTACCCCCCGATTTAGTCAAAACTCCGACCAGAGGCCTATTTCTCTGTGGCTTGCGTGTGGTTGCCAGAATTACTCACCGGCCCGTAACTACAGGGGAATTCTGGAGCTCAGTTTAGCTACACCACTCGGTTTTGACGTCCGCTCAGGTGCTGTGCGGTGGGCCCATATTGACCCTGAATTACAGGTGCGAACCTCAGAACTGGGGCAAAGCCAGACATGGAGATGATGAGAAACGGCAAAAATTAGCACAGTAAAATGTCCAGTGTTACTTCAACTCAAACAGAGTGCATAAGAGTCCGATAGGGACCATACGTACACTGCAAACTTAATTTTACACTGAACCTTTTGCTGTGAAATGAGAGGAGGACCCAAAGGACGGAAATATCCTCCCAATTGGGTTTTGATAAAAGAGAGATATAACCTATAACCTTAGTTTTGACAGAAGGCCTTAATGCTCAATTTGGATTTGTTTTTCCAATCAAATATTTTTGGGAGAGTTCAGCTACTTAGCTACTTGCTTCTTACTGCTGTCATGAAAATATGAAGAGAGCCAATGATGGAGGGAGGTTTCATACAACCAAAAATCAGCTGAGCTAACATTAGGTATCAGAAACTCAATTGTTTTGAACCAATCAACACAAAGCAATTAGAAAAAATCTTGAAATTGTTCAAAAGTTCCTGATTGACAGGTCATTGTAGCTCCACTCACTATGGGGCCTATGAGGCCTTAAGAGTAAGGAAAACCATCACAGTCACAAAAAAGCGGGCAAAAAATCTGATTAGACACAAGTGGCATGGCCAGGTATCGGATATGTATTGAACATGGAACCACGTGGAAATGAAGGTATCTGATTCCACATCATCATTTGGTGTTTAGACTTCAAGGAAAAGATCAGACACATATCAGATATGTAAAAATAATGAAATTGGGATCAATTCAAGCTGCTTGTTAAAACAAGGCTTTAGCCACTCCTGTGAAAACTTTAAGCTTCAGCAGATGTTCACAGAGGAACATTTTTTCATAAATGGCATCAGTAAAAAAAACTGCATTCACAACTATTTTCTTCATGGTAAGGCATGGTAAGGCATGCAAGATGGCACATTTTCAGTTGTCTCTTTCAGTGATTGTTTTTGTCCTATCTGAAATGGATACATCTCTCTTTAAAAAGACAGCAGTCAAAGTGAGAGATGACCGGCTAATCAGGTGGCTCTGACATACGTAAGGCTATGAGAAGAGTTTCTGATTGATGGTGGCAGAGGAAGCAGGGAAAAAAGAACAGGACCAGACCCTCGTATCCCAAATCTTAAACGACAGAGAGGAGCTGTCCCACACTTCCCCTTTCTAGTTAACCCTGTCTCCAGAAGCAGGGTATGACTTACACTCTGGCTCTCACCCCAAAGAAACACGCGTAGGATGAAAGATGTATTGCTTTCTCTACGACAGAAGCCTAAAACACAATGACCTGCACATGCTACAGAGTCCACTGCCTGCATGGGACTGTGTGGTCAACCCAGGCTATGTACTCTTTGGGATAGAGTGCTCACATGGGGTTTGATACCGCAATATTAACTTAAATTTAGCCATTTAGGCCAGGGTCAGGCATTCCTGGGCCTGGAGCACAGGAGCCCGAGGCAGTATATTTGGAGTCGCCAGGTAGGACACTGCTGTTGTACCCTTGAGAAAGGAACCTAACATGAATTGGTTTAGTTCACTTATATTCAGTGTCCATAAATGGATGCTATGTAAAACATTCTAGAAAGTTGTGAGAAACATACACTAAATGGCTGTAATGCATATATACTGTAATATACACAGTCTAAATGGTGAACCTGTGTTCATTAGACCTCACAATTAACCTGTGTTCATCAGAACTGATGATTAATCCAGTTATGTACAGTAGCTGCAGGGTTTAGGTGGAGCATATGAGTGAAACATATCTGCTGCTCCAGGGCCAGTGATGCCCACACTGTTAAG